>CM042425.1:16936015-16958515 GCA_023631565.1 Gymnocephalus cernua
ACACACAAACCGATTTGACTCCCGAGCATTCCCACGTCAGACGGGAAATCTCGCAAAATGCCTCAAGATCAAACGTGACTTCAGAGTAAACAATCATGGCGGACAAAGAGGATGCAGTGGCGATAGTTTGTAGTTTGTTTTTAACCGAAAAAAAAAAAAAAAACGTTATCAAAAGAAAAGGCGATGGTCAAAGAAGTGGAGACAACGCGAGCATGGACTATACTTGCTACATCATGATATGGAGGTCCACCGGACTTTCTGGTGCGCCATGCCGCCGGCTGTTTTGATTTTGTTTCCCGATGCTTCCTCGCCGCCTTGTCACCTCGCTTTCTGATTGGCTACACGTCACAGTCCACAGGCTGCATGCTCGTTTGTCCTCGGGGGACACCACACACGAGGAGAAATCGGGCCAAAACAATCCCAACATGTTGGATATCCCCGATTTGAGATCGATTGTCAATCGGTTGTCAACGGTTAGCTTAGCCTAGCACAGATCCTGGAGGTAACCGGCTCAACCGTATATAAACTGGAAACTATATTCTCAGAATGGGAAGCAGTGCTACTTGGGCGGAGTGATATGCTTGCAGCTCTGCTCAGAGATGCAGCGTATCACTCCGCCCAAGTAGCACTGCTTCCCTTTCTGAGAATATAGTTCCCAGTTTATATACGGTTAGAAGAAGGCTGTGTCTCAAGTGACGTTGTTATATGTACACGCTGTGACTATACAAATCACAACATGTAAATAGGAACATGTTGGCATTATTTTGTCACTTATTCGGAGCAGTAAGCTAGTTGGAGCCGGTTACCTCCAGGATCTGTGCTAGGCTAAGCTAATGGTGGAGCCGTCAGACAGAGTTACGACACACACGGAGATGAGAAGGGTATGTATCGACTTGTCTAACTGCCAAGGTTACGTGAATAAGCTAATGTCCCAATAAGTCGGCGTGTTCCTTTAAATAGCAAATGCACTTGCGCCCAACTGTGCGCCCATGGGCGTGCTGGTCTTACAGGGAGGTGTGTTCAGGTGCATTCTTGGCGTATTGCTATCTTGAGGCAGCGGAAAGTGATCGTGCCATTGACCAACCCGGTCTAAAGTCAATAACGCAGCATTTCATTGTTATTTTAACAGTGCATTAGTAAAATACACAGCGCACGCACACTATGCTTGTTACACACACAAACATGCAAAAGGTTAAAAATAAAAATATTACAACGTGAAAAAGTATCATGATCTGCTCGCAGGCTTTCACTTCACACACAAGCAGATCAGTTTCTTCTCCTGAAAATCTCTCCTTCCTGCTCAGCAAATCCGCCATCATAATAGCAATGCGCCAAGGTACACTCTACTAATCGTACACCTGGCTTATAAAGGGAATGGGAGATGACACTCTGATTGGTGTATTGCATGTTACGCCTAAAATACACCTACGATTAATTAAGACACTGAATACAACCCTTTTGAACCATGCGCCTAGCACACCCTTTTTCCGCTGTAAAACTAACAAACGTGGATTTGTACACGCCATAAATGCAACTGTGCCAGGCGCTTCACAGCATGCGCTTGAGATTGTTAAAATAAGGCCCACTGAGTCACAGAATAGTGGAATTGGCTTGGAATGTGTACGTTATTTAATTGCATAAAGTCATTCTAGGTTCTTTTTATATTTAGGGAATTATGATTAACAGCGTTCTGGAAAATGTTATCCACAGGGCAACACGAGCGTACAGTACTTGAAAAACACCTATTTACACAGACAGACAGACACACACACACACACACACACACACACACACACACACACACACACACACACACACACACACACACACAAGCTTATGAAAATGTAGGTCACAATTAGTTACACCTCCTGATAGGAGGGCATATAATTGGGAGCAGAGGCTGGCTAGAAGGAGATGTAGTGAAAAGGAAAAAATTGAGTCATGACATCAACTGTATGAGGAATTTGATGGAGAAAAGGTTTGAAGTCTCTATTGGTCCTGTTTTCAAAGAATCTGTCAAATATTATTGTGTCTTTGACGTATGATATTGTTTGATTCACACCAAATGCACAATTTCCAAACTGTTTTATGTCAGCATCCAGGTTCATGGAAAGATTTCAGGCAGAGGAGGGAAGGAGGAAGGGAAGAAGAGGCAGATGGGGAAAAAGGGAGAGTAATTATGTCCCAAGACATTCATTTCTTTGGTTGTTTGTAAGATGCTGATTAAGGAAGGTAGGTGTGAGAGGTGGCTGTATAGGGAGCTGTGGAGAGACTAGAGATGAAAAAATATGGGAGAGGAGGTGGTTGATGGGAAATATTATTCCTTTTGATGTTAATGTTGTCAGCGCCGTCATAAACAAGTGATGGAGCAACAGAATGGGGAAGAACATGTGCCTGGATGTTAATGTTTAGAGGATGTTGATTAAAAAGTGATCGGTTTAGCAGACGAGGGGAACGGCAATAGGGAGAAATAAATGATGGTGCAGCGGGATGCTAAATAAGGAACGGGAGAGTAAGATAATGAGACTGGATGGAGGGATGCTAAATGAGGGAAAATTAGTGAATATGATAAGCATGGAAAACGAGTACTAATTAAGAAAAACATCAGAGAGTAAGAGTGTAAAGTTTGGTAAATGGGGAATAATATTTCTGTAGATCTTTATTAAAGATACTGATTGAGGAGTGTTGTGCAACTGCACAAAGAGACACAGTTTAATAATGAAAGCAGGGTGGAAGAGGGAGTGTGAAATTGGCTAAGGCCATAACATTTCATAACTTAAGTTCTTGATTGCTATGTGCAGCAATTATGAAAAAATCTTGAATATGTGATTACAAAATAACAGTAGTTGCGATGACACATTATAGATCTAAAAAAGGAAAGGCGGTGAGAACGACACCAAATCTTCCTGCCAAAAAAAACAAAGAAAATTAGGGAGCATTGGTCTGCACATGTCAATGTATTTGCTATTTGAGGGTGTTAATTAAGGAGAAGTGGTGCGAGGCATTTTCATGAGTGAACGCTTATTACACAACCGCAGTAGGAAATGGTGCGTTGAGGTAATTAGCTGGTTAAATAGTTGCTAGTTGGCTTGTGGGGATATGGGTTTGTGCTGCTGCTGCTGCTGCATAGGGAATTGCGGGTGCACAGAGATCTGTGACCTGCTACTGTTGTTTTTGAACTGAAGACAATTATGTCATGAGTAATAGAATATATATTAAACATATTTATATAAAAAACGGACTTTTAGCTACAGTGATACCTTTGCATAGTCAATCCTTAAAACATTATGTTTATATAGTACTACAGTAATTTGCACACACTGTATCTGCAAATTGTAACAAGACATTTCATGTATTTTATCTACAATAGGCTGTCTGCCCTTGGGCAGGGATGTAAAGTAGATCAGTAAAAATATACTCCTTACATTTTAAAAGGGAAAGGGGGGTGGATAAAGGGGAAGAAAAAAATGTACATGATGATGTTTTACAAAATATATACTATTAAATTAATGAAACATATAGGCTACAAAGTAAAGAAGGCTACATTAAAATGTAAAGATATACAGCTGTCTACACATCACACCACAGACTGCTAATATCCAAACCAACGATATATTCCTTTTCTATAGAGGGAACTTTGCAGAACACAACTGAATCAATTATACAACAGTCTTCACACAAAAAAATGACCCGTCAATCAGAATCAACAGTAGAATAAAACATCACCAAAACGGACAGCACAGAAATGTATCAGCAAAAAATAAAAAATAAAAAACTCCACAGCAGTCACAAACACATAAAGCAAACAAAGAGCTGCAGTTTTTAACACATGTAGAGCACACACACGCACGCACGCAACGCTACTGTACGTTGCCTGGCGACGTGAACGTTCTCCTTGGAAAAGAGTAGACCCATCGCGATATAACGGTTTGTTGCTGTGCTCACCTAGCTATCGGAATGGCTTTTGTGAGCGTTGTGCACCGCAAAGTCCTTCATAGTCTGGTCCAGGTTCAACTTCTCTGCTCGTTCATTCATGCATAAGCCTACTCAGCCTCTCTGTCCCACCGTGCTCCTCAAAGTTCCAAACATATTCGAGCTGAAAGGCCTCACACACCTCACTGAATGTAAACGTTCCTCAGTAAACGCATAAGTCACTTTTAGCAATTAGGCAAAGTTAGCTTGCACCTGTTGGGGATGCGATTCTGGCCTGTTGGTAGTAAATGGGCTACAATTTGTCTTTGAACAATCTTCTTTAATCAACGCCAATACACAGCAAGACAGTTTACCCCCGACTTCACTCTCTCTGGGTTGTTCACAGCAGACTCTACTCAACCGTTGCACATGTTGAGTCTGTCTGTTACACTCACACCTGTCCCCCGCAAAACATCAGCAGGTAGGAACCAAAAGGACTCTCAGGAAAAGGGGGCATGAAATAGTAAAATGTTACACATGTAATTGAAATAATAGTTTAAATGCTATAAATGATAATGGGATAACTATTGTATGTAATAATAAAACTTAATTATGCAAGTCCAAAATGTATAATGTTGATGTGGAATTATTCCCATTAAAATATAGCCTATATATCTTACTATAGGATAGATATTACTATGGCAAATCTCCTGAAATACCAACTATTGTGTAGGCCTAAAGTAACTAAGGTAACATTAACTTTAACCCATAATGAGGTCATTATTTATCCTATTGCATTTTTGCAGCAAATACTGTATTTAATAATATATGCACTTGGGTACTTCTTGAACACACACACACACACACACACACACACACACACACACACACACACACACACACACACACACACACACACACACACACACACACACACACACACACACACACATACACATTGCATCATGGGTGTGTTCTCCTCCACCACAAGCTTACACTGAGAATTAGATGATTTTGAATATCTGATGTAGATGTTTCTTCATCTTCCTCTCTCTCTCTCTCTCTCTCTCTCTCTCTCTCTCTCTCTCTCTCTCTCTCTCTCTCTCTCATTGTCCTTCAGGTTGTGGCATGTTTATGTGAGGTCTCAACTGTCCAACAGTGACCACATGGTACACTGTTTTCTTTGGTTGCCATGATTTTTTTGTGTCTTCCTATTCCAGTGTGTGGTCACTGTGGTGTCTGGTTAGGGTATGTCTCTGCTTTACATCTGTGACAGTATAGAAACATTCTGCTAATTCATAATCTCTTTTGATGGCTACATTTCTAATCTAGTTTGGCTTTTAATTTCTTCTATTCAATGTTTCATTACATTGTGTTATAATTTGCTTCACTCTGGTTGCTGTTTGGAGTGCGGTGTTGTTGTGAGGCTGGTCAGACTGTGTCTGAAAGGGGGCAGTTAGCCTCTGTACCAACTGACAGGGCTCTCTGGGCTCAGCTCTTGAGTTTGAAGGGCTTTGGAGTGGAGGGTGTTTCGGGGGCTGGATTTCAGGTGGTTAAAAAAGTTGAGCGTTGTCTTTTGAATGTTAATTATCAGTGGGTATCATCCTCTGCATGGATTTGTTAGTGTGTTTCTGTGTATGTGTAAAATGTATCTGCAGAATTCTGCATGTAAAGATTTTGTTGGATGTTTGTCCCAACTGGTAGGCTATAGCTCTGATGACTGAGTGGAAGCCATACTTCACTACCGTACAGCACAATGGGCTGGATGACCTTATCAAATATTTTAAGTCTGATTTCAATTATAATTGGTACTCTTATTTGCATTTAGAGCTTTTCAAGCTTTTTCTTTTATTGCAGCCACTGCAATGTTGAAACTCCCTGATGCTGTTATGATTATACCAAAGTAGGTATATCTCATGCTATGTTTAATGATATGATCATTTATGCTGGATTGGTGTTTGTTCTGCTTACATCTGGGGGCATTTTTGAAAGATTATAACATTAGTTTTCTTCGTATACTGCCAGGGCCTATTCTGACCCTAACCCTAACCCTTCCTGTCTGCTATATCCAGCTGTTGCTGTAGTCCTTGTTCAGTTTAGGAGACAGTAGAACAAGTTCATCAGCATAAAACAAAGACTTCACCTCTCTATGCGTTGCTAGGACACATTGATCCAACTCAACAGCAAGTTAAATATGTTAAATAAAGTCAGACTTAAATTGCAACCCTGCATTCTCTGGGTGAAGAATTCAGTTTGTTTGTCTCCAATTTTAACAGTACACATATTTTCCATACATTTTAAAAGCCACAGTTTAAAAGTCTGTAATAGAGCCATTCATGCCCAATGAAAGAGTCAAAAGCTTTCTTAAAAATCGATAAAGCAAAAATATATTTACCATTTCTTGTTTGATGTCCATGTTTGTTAATTAAAGTGTGAAGGGTATATATACGTGGTCGGTGGTGGCGGATGCTTTGGGGGAAAGCCAATTTGACTTTTACTCAAGAAGGAGTGTTCTTCAAGGGAATCTATAATTCTTTTATTTAAAAGACTATAGAATAATTTACCTAGACAGCTGTACCTAGACAGTTATTAGGGTCTGATCTGCCTCCACTCTTATGAATAGGGTAAACAAGCCCTTTGGTTGGAGTTTTTCTTTTATAATACACTGATCTGAATTTGTTTGAATTGTTGGTATGTCTTTGTACAGCTTTTCAAAATGTGCTCTCCAGATGTCACCATTTTGGACTGGTGTTATACCCATCACAACTTTGAGTGTGTTATGATTCTCTCTCTCTCTCTCTCTCTCTCTAATATTGGGTTATGGTGGACCTCAGTTGCTCACAGTGTAGATTGATGCAGCTTCTGAAAGTCTAGCTGGGCTTTAATGGGATATTCTGAGTGGACAGCTTTTCTTCAAATGCGCCTCTTAATCACATCACAGATAAATCTCAGCTCTTGGTGTGTGTGTGTGTGTGTGTGTGTGTGTGTGTGTGTGTGTGTGTGTGTGTGTGTGTGTGTGTGTGTGTGTGTGTGTGTGTGTGTGTGTGTGTGTGTGTGTGTGTGTGTGTGTGCGTGCAAGACGTACCCAAGTGCATGAGTATGGGGTAATCTGTGCTTTCTTACATGCAGACAGTCCATGAAGACATTTGGCCCACAGTCAAAAAGACAGGGCTTAGCCAGGTTATAGTAAGGGCACCACGCTGTTAATCGTTCTGTAGAATACAATCTTCTATCATCACGGTGGTGAGATGCCAATTTTTCTAAAAAAAATCATCTGGCAAGGAGTCACGAGTTACTTAGCAACAGACAGCAGGTTTGTCGACTCTTATCCAACTGTGGGTGAGCAGGCAGGGAGATTACGTAGGCTACATGAAACAGAGAGATAAACGTTTTTTAAATTTGCATTACTGCACAGTGAAAACTTGCTTAAATTCATTTATTACAAAACAGAGAAACATTTTTTTTAAAGTATGAAATCCCCCATACATTTAACATATTTTCCACTTTAGACAACCAGTAATTATTTGATAGAGTAAGCACAACCTGCAGCTACTGTATGTTGTTTAAACAAAAACATATATATAATATGATGTGATATTCTACATATACTTGTATTAATAGTTTTGTCTTGCTGTGGTAAAATCACACAGACAGACTAAAGATTAATTACAATTATGTTTAGTATGATCACGGTTTAATAACTGATGTCTATTTGACATAATGTGTCACAACATTTAGTTTTTGTGACCTCATGTGATACACTGTGTTTCTAAACCAAGGTGGCCACCTTTTAAGTCATCTTGTCATGTCTTTCCTCTTTTCAACAGTCGTCCAGCATATCAAGAGACACAACATTGTGTTGAAGAGAGAGCTGGGAGAAGGAGCCTTCGGAAAAGTCTTCCTGGCTGAGTGTTACAACCTCTCTCCTGACCACGAGAAGATACTAGTGGCTGTCAAGGTAATTTGAGGGCCTGCTGGTCTGATTTTCACTGTTTTTATGGCAGCAAACACATTTCAAAGCAGAGGAAAAAAATGGGTGTAACTTTCAACTGTAATGTAGATTAAAGTTACAAGTCTACACATTTCATAGAACAGCAATATCCAGACATGACCTAAACACTGTATAGCTATGAAGGAGACACCATCTGGTCTGCATCACAAGGAATGTATTTCAAATTATGAGGATAATATGAGATATTTTGAAAACCCCTGCTCCTACAGAATGATTGGTGGCACCACAATAAAGCCCATAATGCTATATTTTATCTGAAGTTATTGTTTTCTCTGTCATGTTTTGCAATGAGATCTGATATACATTTGAAATACTGAAGATTTTACAGATAATGTTATGTTCTCGAAATGAATACTTTAGACTCCATGTTTGCTATCTCCTCACCCCCATTCCCTCTGCTATTGTTAGAAACCCATTCCTTCAAGAGTTTGTCTTTAAGGAAAAAGGTGGAATTACATTCAAACCGCTGACTTCCGGAGTCAAATTGAATGGTTTCCCAGGGAGCATTCTCCCCTCACATTTATCCGTCTATGCATCTCTCCATCAAGGATGCTTTCTCTCCTGGTCTGCGGTGAAACACGATCTGATTGGTGGAGATCTTCTCATTAACAATACATGACCTGTGAGAGAAACACCCACCCTCATCCTGTCCCTACTTCCTCTTCTGTCTTCCACACCTCACCTCTAACTCTCACCTGTAGAACTTTTTCTCTCTCCTCTGCAGTCTTTCATCCTGTGACTTTCCTCTCCTCAAATCCTCCACCTTCTGTTCTCTAAACCGCTTGCTCGCCCGCTGATGTTTGCTGCCAGCTTAGCTCCAGCTCAGTCTGAGCTCTCTGTAAAATATGCACCTGAAACTCCCAGGAAGCACAGTTCTCGGTTGAAGAACAAGATGCTGTGTGTGTTGCTGTGCCGCATGTCAAATCTGATAAACCATTATATTATCAGCAGTCAACTAACAGTAAAAATAAAGTGTAATTCTCAAACTGCCATATGGATGTAGATGAATCATTTAGTCATCAGAGTAATTTCATTGATTTAACTCTCTCTCTCTAATTCATCTTATTTTTTTCCAATTAGCTAATGCACCACCTGCTTATAGCACACTCTTCCTGCTCTTTTCATTCTCGTCTTTTTGTAAACTGGTATGACTCACCGTTTCTTTAGTTGTCTTTTCCTCCTCTGTGTTGCTGCATCAACACAAAGACGATGTGATGAAAGCAGGTCTTTTTCAAAATAAAGTATCACATTGCTTAAAGGGATGGTTCATCCAAATTACAAAACAAACTCAAAGAGGATATCTCTTTTTTAGAAAGTTAGGTCTTTTTTAAATGCAGGGAGCACCACAAACACAATCTTTGAGGCAGATTTCTCAAAACTTGGACAACTAAAACCAAAGCTTACATCATGATGTGGGAGGACATGAAACACAGATTTTTTGTGATTTGATGACCATTGTTAAAGAAACGTGAACAGAGGACACAAATACTGTACTTTTGCTTTAAATAGCCCCACCCCCCACCCCTCATGATCACATTAATCCACACATACATACTGCACTTATGTTGCACTCTGTCATTCATGCTGCATTAAAGAAACATGTACACCACATTACAATAACCTACACTCACTAATAGTCCTGGTTTTAGAGTCGGCTATCAATCAGCCAGTCAGCCATAATACCGAAGCCAGTTTTTCTTTTACTGTATATCATACACAGAGGGGCCATCGATCACAGGCACACTTTAACACATGCAGATACACATAGAAATACACACGCCTATCCACGCTAACACTCCTGCATGCCATCAATCATGTGCACCTTTTTAATAATGTTCACATGTAAATGTGAGCCACTACATTCCCGGGCTAGAGGTTGTTGATTGCTTCTTATTTGTCCAGAGACCTGAATGTGCATGATGACTAACAGCAATATTATGGCTTTTAGCCTGGGAATTAACTCAGCATTGACTTCAGAGACTCAGAACATGATAGTTCATAGGTTTCTGGCTCACAGGAATTATTAAATTTAACATTACTATTTGTTTTACTCTGGTCATTTGATACACCGAACAGTTCAGTTGATTGAGTGCATGTGTTTGGCAGGAAAGACAGTTTTTGTTTTTCTTTAATCACATTTTGTATCCTAGATTTCCTTGTGCCTGGAGCACACAGCTGATCTCAATACAGTATATGTGCAGTATAAGTTGTGAATTTAGGCTTCAATAGACCATCATCAGTCAAATGTGGATAATGACAAAAGTAGCCATGCTATATGTAGTGGCCTGTAAGCATTTTAGTGCCACTTTTATTAAGTCAAAGGTTTATGAGTTGTAAATAGCTTAATTAATACTTAATATAAATTGTTCACTAATGCTTCAAGTTAGAAGCCATTAAAAGAACAAAGTCTGGGTTGCAAGGTTACAGTAGCTGTTTTTCCTCCTTCCAACACTTGCATTGCAAAAACTGAACTGAAAGGTCTAACTAAGAAAGGTCTACCTAAGACTTTCACTCTCATCGGAGGAAAGTCAATTCATATTTTCCATACATGATGATGGCCAATATCACATTTCAAACTGAGAATGGAGTGTATGCTTTCATACAGTATTCATACTGTAACAGTCCACCATATAATCACCATGTAGTATCACATTGCATCCTGTAAAGTACATGACCAAGCCTTTGTTTGATCATGATACATGATTGGCTGAATATATGAGTGGGCGGTGTTACAGTCTGTCTCATTTTCTGGTATCTCAGCGTTCCAGCTGAAAGGTCGCGGGTCATTTCCCTCTTCCTGAGCTTTCTTAATGATTTCTCCTTGTCCTTTAAACCTATATTTGTAATAGGAACTTCTATCTGTGATGTACACAAAACACACACACACACACACACACACACACACACACACACAAAAGTTGGAAAGCAAACATATCAATTTCATATAGGAAGAAAATCAATTATTAATGGAGGACAAGATACATTTTCTGTATTTTTCTCCTTTGTGATGTGAAATAAATACAGACCCTGTATCATTTCCTGCATCTCTCTCTCGCTCTCTCTCTCTCTCTCTCGCTCTCGCATAATTGCATTACACAACCTTCCTGACAGATTTCCCGATTCATGGAAATATTAGTTTCAAAGGGAACCAGGGATTATAATGAATGTACTTTGCAATTGCTTACATTAAAATAATTATTTTCCTGCTCTGCTGCCGTTGTATCAATCTTTGCACGGTGCCAGTAATTTCAGTGTGTGTGTGCAGAGTTGCAGTAACTCATTTGTTCATGGCAAGACACTCACTTGTTTTTCCTTTTCTAGGGGACATCAGCCAAATAAATTCGAGCAGACTGTTTGTAATGTGAAAATGATTAATTGGCAATAGTGTACGTGGCATAATGTGTGAGTTTTTCATTTGTCAGTGTATTAAAATGTCGTGTGTGTGTGTGTGTGTGTGTGTGTGTGTGTGTGTGTGTGTGTGTGTGTGTGTGTGTGTGTGTGTGTGTGTGTGTGTGTAGACACTTAAAGAGGCCAGTGAAAATGCCAGGAAGGATTTCCACCGTGAGGCTGAGCTGCTTACCAACCTTCAACATGAACACATTGTCACTTTCTATGGAGTCTGTGTGGAGAGCGACCCTCTCATCATGGTGTTTGAGTACATGAAACATGGAGACCTCAACAAATTCCTCAGGCATGTATTTCTTTGCTTTCTAAAATGTCATCATAAAAACAAAGGCATAAGTAGACAAAGATTGTAGTAGAAGTTTCCTCTGCTGTTTTTAAGAGATCCAGCTCCATCTTCTAAACACTCTCTCTTAGACGGGTAGATGTATTATTTTACATGGTTGATTAGCAACATTGCACAGGAAACAACATGACTCCAACAAACAACCGGGCTAACTTGACAACTTTCCACCTGCTCCCCCCCTCCTGTCCCTCGCAGGGCTCACGGTCCGGATGCAGTTCTGATGGCAGAGGGTCAGACCACCAGACCTGTGGAGCTGACCCAGTCTCAGATGCTGCACATCGCCCAGCAGATAGCATCTGGCATGGTCTACCTGGCATCACAGCACTTTGTGCACCGCGACCTGGCCACCAGGTTTGTCACTTTCTTCCTTATACACTCTGTGCCGATTTGTTTGTTAGTCGTATTATTCTGTAAAACAGCAGATATCTATGGTCTATGATTGAATGAAACAACACAATGACACAAACATGTCAAACTCTACCAACCAGAGTTATTATTCAAAAATATGAATCAATTCTGCTACTAAACTTTTGCCAGGTATAAAAACATAGCATATGTTAGAGGTTTCAAGGTCTCAAGCTATGTAAACTAAGAGCTGCATTTATAAAACAAGGAAGTACTCTCATATTGATTTATGACCACTTTAGGACAAGGGAGAACATTTCTCTTTGTTTGATAACATTAAAAGTAAATTTAGGCTTTGCTGGCAGATTTCCGACTCATTTTAAAAAAGAGAGAGAGAGTTAGCACGAGCCAGCGGCCACACTGAACAGCATTGGCTGTGGAGATGTTGGCTCTGAGCTCAGGCGAGCGAAGCCGGAGCTGAGGAACGGAGCTGTGAATGAGAGAAATAAAAATAAAGTTCTTTGATTGTTTCAGGTCGTCCTTATAGTTTCATTCTCCTCCTCTGCATTGCATTCACACCTGTGCAGAAGTAAACAAGGAAGTAGGCTTCTAGAATCGATTTACGACCATTTATGACCAGAGGGGAGAACATTTCTTTTCTTTGTTTGATAACATTAAAAGTAAAGTTAGACTTTGCTGTCAGCTTCCTAACTCATTTAAAAAAAAAAGCAGACGTGTGTCTCGGGCCAGCACGAGAGAGAGAGAGCACGGCGGTGCTTTGAATGAATGACGATTTCAAGTGTTTTTTAGATGAACTGAACTGCAGGCTAGAGAGTGTGTTTACCCCTGCGACCAACAGCAGGCCTCATCCTGTCATGTTGCTTTATATGTCAGCGGACTAATTTGCATTATCTTCACGGGTCTTCAGGCCGCAGTAGGAAATGCAGACAACATTGGGCTGAAGGAACCTTTTAGTTCCTTTAAAATAGTTCTGGGGACCTAATAGACCCCAGAACCTGTTGAAATACTCCTTGTGTTTCTGTTTGGTTATGTTATGTATATAGGAACTGCCTAGTAGGCGAAAACCTGCTGGTAAAGATTGGAGACTTTGGCATGTCGAGAGACGTCTACAGCACTGACTACTACAGGGTAGGTGTACGTGTCGATATCTTTTTTGGTCCTTCTTTTAGCCTGCCTCTTCCATGCTGCATGGGTCCCTATCTGCTTCTCTCTTGCATGAGCATGACTGACCGATTCCATCAGAGTTACAGTAAGAAGCTTGCTGTGGGAGCTAGTGCAGTGAAATTAAACACAGGCTACATGTAGCTCACTGTGATGCCATACTGTATGTAATTAAATATAGGGGGAGGGAGGATAATTATCATGCTTTGTTAGGTCATATTGTGTGTAAAATAAGGGCTGTTTGTTTGGATAACTACTGCAGCATTTTTTTGCATTACAAGCACCAATATATATTTGAGACACTCATTGAAATGTAGACTCCAATCTACACTCTCTCACTCCAATGAAAACTATTTATTAAAATGAAAAAGTAATAACTCCTCAAAAGAGGCCATATTGATCATATCTAATCAATGACAAGGTAATGATATTCAAGGTTTCTGAGATATTATGTATATATTGCACATATATTGGTAATTTTATTAAGTAAAATATTAGCCTACTTGCAAAGACACAACAAACTCCTATAGCACCGTTAATGCAGGAGGAAGGAATTTCCAAAGTATTTTCCGGAACTGTACAGCCACAGCAGCTCATTAGCAGTCACGTCAGTGGTAAACTGAAACATACAAATAAACGGAACTGTAAAGAAACTACAGGTTGAAGAACGCCCTATAAAAGTAGCGCACGGCAAGCGGTGGCACAAGCACACAGAAGGATAACATTTAGCCTAACCATTAATTTCAACCACATACGGCTAAAACAGCTGATAGAAATTACCGTCGATTTGCTCCAGTTCCCTCTGTGAAGGACGGGAACTTGCGTCTGGCTATCACCCTAGTGGGACCAGAATCATAAATCAACCTTAAGCTGTAGGCCTACTCATGATTTCTGCCTGAATTACCGCAGCCAAACATTTCATACCTGCACAACAGGAGACTCCACACGGTGCGCTCGGCAACAGGTAAGGGGGCTAATGATTGACATTGGTCAGCTTTTTATCACTTCCTAATTGGCAACGGGTCACATGACCATGTGATGCAACTACATGCACAAATCAGCTGATTTCCCACATTATGTATATAAAATATTATGTACAATAAATAATATTCATATTATAAGACTACCTTCAATCACATTGTTACTTTAGCACACCATTTTTATGAACTGCAAATTAACTCTAAGATATAGCATTGGAAAGAGTACTTCTGGGATGTGTGTATCCTGTTTTCTTTACTGGAGCCAATGAAATAATAAACATGAACCTGGAGGCAGTTTCAAGACTTCAAGACACACATTGAATCCACTGTTGTTCTTTTGCTTGATTTGTGACAGTGAAATAAGCACCCGGAAATTGAAACAAACACAGGAATGTTTCTACAAAACTGCACATAGTCTAGTTAGTCGAAACATTTAAACATTTTTTTTCTTCTTCTGGTAAACTCCAAACCCCAGCATATGGATTATGTGTTTTGTTTTTTTCAAAGAGCCTGATATAATCTGTATATATAATGCAGACTACAAGGTCACACAATATATACGTATAGATCTATTTACACTGCAGGAAGTGCAAGTCACACCCATCTCAGGGTCGGTGTACAAAGGGCTACACTGCTAGAAGTAAAGGGAGAGAGATGCAGCTGCATTTATAAAGTAATAAAGATATGTGGGTGCACATTTTGTGTATATATATATATATATATATATATATATATATATATATATATATATATATACAATGATCGATAAGCCATTTGATTGATGCACTTTCTTTTTAATGGAAAATCATGTCTTTGTATGTTGCCACAATAATGAGTCTGGATAAAAGCTCAGTGTAGTTAAGAAAATACGAAAATAAATTGTTTTTAGTTTGTAGGAAACGCAGTTTAGTCTAGATTTTGGTTTGCATTTAAATCTACTGTAGCTCCCTTTTCATATTTTTCCTTTCAAATACACAATTAGGTGCATTAAAACTGTAGTTCAACAGAAATTATAATGATAGTTAATTGATTGGAAAAAGACTTTACCTATAGTATATTTTGCTATTTATTTATTTAGCTTAGTTTCCCTACATTTATAAAACCTTTGATGACCTCCGAGCCAAGCCACAATCTTGATGTTTTTTAAGCACATGGGAAATTAACTTTTCATTGGTCTTTTTCTGAACACTGTTGAGATTAAATTAGGAATAACTAGTTGTGTGTAGCATCAAAGTAAAAAAAGATTAAGGTCTCTCATCTGTAGCTTTCTTTTGTACTATCTCTGTGTGATGACACACACCAACCCTCCTCCTGCTTCTCCTTCCTTTTACCCCTCCTCAATAACGCTAAGCGCTGAGGCTGTAGTCATAGCAACGAGCAAAGGCAGTGGCGTTGAGCCTCGGAGTCGTATTCAACGTTTCTCAAGAAGAAAAGTAATCAGAGAACTTCTGTTTAGTATGCTGAGGCAGTACTAGAGAAAGAGAGGGGGAGAAGGATAGAGATGGAAGTGTAGGAGACGGAAGCAGGAGGGTGGCGAAGAGATGAAAGGAGAGAAAAAGAGAGAGAGATGGAGGGAAAAGGGTGGGAAGCCAGGCAGGGAGAAAACAAGACACAAATAAATACACAAAAAGGAGAAAGGCAGTAATAGAGCTATAAAGCATCATACACATGCTGAGGTCTGCAGGCAAGGCAGCCTGTACACAGTCGTCAATAACAACACAATATTGCAGCTTTAGACATCCACAGAGGAGAATATTATAGGCAGAAAAACAGCAAGAAATGTCAAAAAATGACAGAAAGGTAGACATTCAAAAACAGCGAAGCAAACAAAAGGTACAGCATGGTTGGAGGTAAAACACAGAGATCCAGTCGTGTTTCAGCATACAGGAGAGACAGAGGTGTGTGTGTGTGTGTGTGTGTGTGTGTGTGTGTGTGTGTGTGTGTGTGTGTGTGTGTGTGTGTGTGTGTGTGTGTGTGTGTGTGTGTGTGTGTGTGTGTGTGTTTGTGTGTGTGGTGGTGAGACCCAGTCATGCTCTTGCGTCAGACAGGAGCAAAGATGAGTCACAGAGGAACTGGAGGAGCCCCCCCCCCCCCAAGTGCTTATATATGTGTGTGTGTGTGTGTGTGTGTGTGTGTGTGTGTGTGTGTGTGTGTGTGTGTGTGTGTGTGTGTGTGTGTGTGTGTGTGTGTGTGTGTGGCTGGATTCACAGTTGGAGTTGGGGAAGGATTTATTGCTTTTCTCTCCTAAACTGATTGTCCATGCCCGAATGCGTAGAATGTCTGCTTGGGTTTTAACATTTCAGCCTAAATGGAGCACCTGGAGGGGCCATAGTGGAGCAGTTATTGTGTGCAGGAGTGAGCGTGCAGGTGGTCAGACAAAACACTGCTGACTCTATGTGTAATATACACATTAACATAAAGATGATTCTGTCGACACATTGAAATCTATCATATGGAGAATAATTTCTCTTTACTAAAATCTGATCTCTATATAATCTTATTGTACATTTCCTATTATTATTTTATTACTAGTGCAGTGCCCGTTCAAAAACATACCTGACATAACGGAATGGGCTGATTGCTTGGCCTCCTGTATTGCTGCTTATAGCTTTCTCCAGAACCATTGTACCCCAAAATAACTCACAGAGGGCCCTTAAAGCACTTAATATCCGACCCAACAGAATAATACTGACTTACTGTGTACTTCTACTTCAGAGGAAAACTTACTACTACATTTACCTGACAGAGAAATGTTACTGGTTACGTTGTAAATCCAGATTTTACTCACAAAATATCACAATTAAAATATGATGCATTATTATTCATTAAACTATTCAGCATTATCTTACAGTCGAAATCTCCACCTTGAACAGACGTTAAGTAAATGTAAGTACATTGTGCTGATATAATGCCTCTCTTTTCACTTGAAGTAAACATTTGATGTAATGTGTGGTATTTACATTTTTACTATTAAAAGTTAATAGTTTTACTTCAGAAAAGAAACTTTTTGAATACTTCTTCAACCATTGCCAATACCAACATTCTCAGTAAGAGAAATGGTGAAAAGTAAAGTAGGACGCTGTTTGCCTTGGGCCCCAAAAGCATTTCAGTTAATCTAGTCTCACCAAAACCAATCATTTTATCATTTTAGTCAAACTGATTACAAGATGTTATCTGATATACAGTATCTCATCATTATGTGATGAAAACATTCACCTGTT
The DNA here is from genome assembly GCA_023631565.1 of Gymnocephalus cernua. Taxonomy (NCBI): domain Eukaryota; kingdom Metazoa; phylum Chordata; class Actinopteri; order Perciformes; family Percidae; genus Gymnocephalus; species Gymnocephalus cernua. Next base: position 16,953,416 of record CM042425.1, read on the forward strand.
TCACTGACTAGCAGTTTAGATAACAGACACTCAACTGTCCTGCTGCTATGTGAACTAATCCCAGAGATTGATTTATTCATGGACTCATGGCGGTGCACTGCTTTAGAATGAAACTCTGAATGAAACTGCCAATTTGATTTATTTACTTATTAATCAAAGGTGCCAGATCGTTCCAGCCAACTTTAACCCCTGGTTGAATGATTAAGAATGCAGCTTTGCAGTTACTCTAAAAAATTTATATCAAAATCATAAAAAGACACACATAAACCATACACATATAAACCTACATAAAAGTGGACAGAAAAACAAGCTAACCAAATCTTAAGGCAAGGTTTTGCAGGAACGTGCAACGCAATTTTGTCCAGGAAAACTATACTTGTAATTTTATGAGGTTACTTCATCAGTCCTAACTTCTCTTGCTTGGGACTGCTGCTTGGACAGTATCTTGACCCATTCAAGGCTCATATCGTCATAATGCTCCAGTTCAGCTTTTAGATGATGTGACTCATAAATGGCATAGAAGCAAAGTCCTCATCATCAGTGGCCTCGGTACATCTTTATTTCCAGAACTGCTGTTATCAAAACCCTCCAATATAACAACATTACCTGCTATCACTTGCATCCAGCATGCCTTGAATTAAACAAGTTAACACTGTTACATACCCTATAAACATCACAAAAATTACATTGTGACACCAGAAAACTTTAACAAAGAAATAGTTATAGGAATACCAGGGAGTTGAGTCCAGCAGCGACTTTAAGAATTTAGATAAGAATATTGTTTTTAACTTTGAAAGTCCTAAAACCAGATTTGTTTTTCTGGACTTCATTTTACATGAGTGACAGCATTACTAAAATAAACAACAGAATGTTTTGTAAACATATATACTGTATGTCAACCATTTTACTGTAGAAGAACAAGTTTTTTTCTCCAGGGAAAAAAATTAAACCAAGACACACACACACACACACACACACACACACACACACACACACACACACACACACACACACACACACACATTCTTGGAAAGAGTTTTTGTTTCCATAGCAACACAAAGGGCAAATAAGGTAGGCTTCCTGTGTAAGAGTGGGCAGAGTTAGTCACATAAGCCCCTCCTACACCACATCCCATAATGCTTTCTTTTTTAACTGGTCCAGTTGCCATGGATACCACAGCCTCTAGGAGGTCACCACAGAGAGCACACAGCCCTCCTCTGCTTTATTTATCCTCCTTTTTTTAGGCTTTCCTAGAACACTTAGACAGTGGTCTATAGCTGAAATGATGCATAACAATAAGACAGAGAGAGAGAGACAGACAGGCGGCTCTAGAGACGGTGAAGGAAGGTGAGGAAAAGAGATTTAATGAGAGAGAGAGAGTGAAAGAGAGAGTGGGGGCAACAGCAAAAGAGACAAAGACTGACGGCGAAGCTACTGAGAGCAAAGAGAGAGAAGAGAAAGAGCTGATGACAGGGAGAGATGCCACGTCTACACACTTTAGTGAGAATCTATGAAAGTGTTTGGTCTGCTGCTCCACTGTAAACCTTGTTTTCTTTTTTCTTTTTTTTACGGCAATGACAAGAATATTTAATATGAGGCATTCCCTTCCTGCTCCTTTCTTTCCTCTGTTTTCTATTTCAATTCAGCCTCGTTGAGCCTTTTTTGAATAGATTGACCGGTTCAAGATACAGTGAATAAATATAATGTCAGAAAATTCTGTCTGTCTGAAATCACTTTCACTATTTATAACCTCATATTATTCACTATCTATTAACTTTGTTGTGCACTACATTTTCATCATTTTATGTGAATACTGAGTGTCAAATGTATTCCTCACAATTCTCATTAAAACACAAAAAGAAGTCAGTGGCATTCTGCTAATCCCACAAGCTAATAAAGACTTTAGTAATGTGTAAATCTGTTGCTAGGAAACATCTGTTGTGCCATCCAATCAAAAGGAAGTTACTGTAGCACCATGAGCTGTAATGTAACTTCCAAAACAAGCAAACTGCTAATGATTTGTTAGTATGACTTTGTTTTATTTCTTTATGAATAGATGGAATAATGTGTTTTTCAAAGTTAGTAGTATTCATACAGTTACAATAAGTGGGAAATACCTGATTATGCTAACCTATCTGACATTATTGTGTGAATGTTGATTCAGCAGTATTCAGATTCGGACACACAATCGGATTGTTATCCGATTCTTCATTCTTCAACTTTCTTTGGTCGCCTCTAACTTCTGCATACGTTCAGCTACAAAAAACATTCAAATATCAAAATGTTCAGCTCTTTAAGCACGTGATGGGACTTCTTCAACATTTGTTCCGCTATTTATACTTTTTTAAAATATTAAGCTTTTTTCAAAAAGAAAAATTACAATTAAAGTCAATGAGAGCAGGCTTCAAATCCTCTTCTACTTCAAAATCTATCTCCTCCTTCATACTTTCACCTACAGACGCAATTCAAACTTTAAACCATTCATGAAAAACTCAGCTGTTAGGCTATATCTCAGCAGTGTGATTTACAGTTTTTGTGAAATCACTGTCTAAGTTTAGTGTTTATTTCAGTATAGTATAGTTTTCGAATTATCTGCTTCAGAGCTACAAGATGGTCGGTGGATCTTTCATTGATGATAATGTTATTTATCCTCATCCACTCTTGAGCCAAAACGCAAAGTATTTTGAAACTGCAATTTCAGAGTCATTTTTTATTTTCATCTACACAAATTATATACCAATATGTTCGCAAAGGCCTTCTGGCGCTCACGATGAGGTCATTTTACTTGTGTCACCTATAGTTTAGGCTGTCTGAGGCTTCAAATCACGGGTCGCTCAATGTGTCCCTTAATGGCAGCAGTTTGACACAGGTGACACGTTGTAAGCTGATTAATACTGATTAGTAAGCATGACACAGCATTTTCTCCAGACTGTCAAATTGCAACTACAGACAGTAATACGAAGATTAACACAATATTACGGTTAATTTACACACACACACACACACACACACACACACACACACACACACACACACACACACACACACACACACACGGTTCCCCTGGGTGGCCTAGTGGTAGAAGCTCTGTCCGTGATGAAGGGGCCGTAGGTTTGATTCCGACCTGCGGCTCCACAGCAAATGCGTCGTTTTCATTTATTATTGTGCACAGGTGTGTCATAATTAACTTAAAAGAAACTCAGTCACTCGATGTCTGCATCAGAGTGTATCACACAGCGTGGCACAAACATTGTCTGATGTAAAGTACGAATGTTGCTGAACGAATGGCAGATTTATTCCACCAAAATGCCACAACAAAACTGAAACCGCAAGCCCCAGTTAAACCACCACTGCAAACCCAGCCAGTACTTGTCAAAAACCATAGCTCACACTGCGAGCTGTGTTATTGTGGAGATAGTTCTGGCAATGCAATACACAGATGGCCTGCCCGTTATACCGCTATCACACCAATGACCAGGCGTATTACCAGGGTTGTCTAATCAGGGTTCAACCCTCCTTTTGGAAATTCAAACCAAGACAGTCAACATGGGTATATCCCTACTATGACAATTTAGAGATCACCTGGGTCAACCTGGGAGCAATGCATAACAATTACCTTAAGTTCTAGACATGGGCGGGGCTTTACACGTCATATTCAGTGAACAGCTAACATCACATACTCCTGTCCAGCTGTATACCAGCAGAACTGTTTTATAGCTACTTGAAATTATCATTGTACAGTAGAGAGAGAGAGAAAGAGAGAGAGAGAGAGACAGAGAGAGAGACAGAGAGAGAGAGAGAGAGAGAGAGATAAAGCTTTTTGATGATGGTTCCTCAGTGACTACATTCTGATTCCTCCTCCTCTGCATATTTATTTCAGCAGCTGGACAAGGAAGTAGGTTACCCTAGTATCGATTTTTGACCATTTTAAGATGTGACTTGTGTCCGGTCAGATATTTCAACCATATTCCACGACATTTTCTACTCTTCAGTCTAAATAAGCAAGCTAAGCTAATATTAGCTTTGACAGTTGATTTAGATAGCTTTATGCAACAGTGACACCTGCCAGTTTCTGGCTTTGAATATTTAGTAAACACTAATCTGTCCATAAAAACTAGTTTGTGTGGTGCAACCCGTTTTAATTTAGTGATGCACAAATCTCCACTTATAGTAAACGCTCAACATTACAACTAGGCTAACTAAGTGAACTTATGAAACAACATAGTATCTATTATATAGAGGGATCTCAGATACAGACATATCTGCACTTATGAACATAGCCTTATAAATCTCATTATCCAAAGGTTAGGAAAATGTGCATGCTGTAGTATAAATAGTGTTGTATAGTGTGTTGCAGTGTGTGTAATGTGTAAAATGTGTTTTCTTTTTATTGTATTCTGTATCATCATTCTTACATCGTAACCCTTGTACCACACTTATTTGACAGTACTGTACTTCATTATGGCTTGCCTATAAAGCACAATGGACTTTGACAGAGACAGAGAGAGAAATGCAAATAAGAACACGGCTTTACAGGGAGAAAAGCGAGGGCCTGGTGATGAAGAGTAATAGCTGCAGATATGTTTCCATACACGTAGCAGTGAACCTGATGGCTATCTATGTGGCAGTGCACATTTTATTACTCCATTAAATAACCCACTGACTAACAAAGAAACAGGCCAAGTGTGGGTACCAAACCATTAATAACAGGCATAAACCTCAGAAAATGGATTGTGCTATCCGTGTGGAGCAATGGAGTGCAGATGGGTTGGTAGATTCATGTTCAGAGGACAAGTAGGGAAGAGGGGATTCACAATTTATGGAGTCAGTACGAGGGGTTAAGTTTAATTCACTTTCACTTTGAGCAGGTTAGGGTAATATCTTAGTTTTCACACTACAACCTCAGTGCTTTCTCACCAGTATCCCCTATAGTTAAATCAAAGTATACACTGGTCAGGGGTAAGGTGTGCTACAGGCAGCAGTTTTTAGGAGTGAAATGTTTGCAGCACTACTTTAAAATGTATTGAAATTCCTGAGTGAACCTGAAATGTGAAAAGCTGTCAAAATGCATGATGTTGCAGAATTAAAGAGAACTAAATG
>CM042425.1:16963515-17013515 GCA_023631565.1 Gymnocephalus cernua
TGAACTGCTGTGGGGGAAATGGCAAAGGGATTCTAGTATACTGTAATTGTGAATTCTAGAAATGTAAAAAAAAAAAAGCTTGATCTGTGGCACTGATCTATAATCTCCCCTCATGCAACAGTCTGATATACATGATTATGAGGATATATGCACTCATATCTGCATACGGTTTTCAGTTTGTTCAGGTCTGGACTGCACTGTCATACAGCACAGGGTAACACGATGACTACTTTTTTTTCCCCCCCGAAGTGACAGATGCTTCACTTGTGATGTCAAGCGCTCGGTCGGAGGTCAATTGATTCATTTGTCTGCAGCTGTCTGACAATCGTGAGGTCTTGGTGTTGAGGGGGTGGGGGGTGTAAAAGTTGCTAAGGGAGGCTGGGTTCTGAGTGGTCAGATCACGGTCAGATGTGTGGGCGACGGCGCTGTAGAAGGTGTGGTTCAATTGGTCAACCCATATTAAATCATCAAGGCTCTCAGCACTTAGACATCCTTGAAAACCACATCTGTGCTAGAGAGGTTGCACACACACACACACACACACACACACACACACACACACACACACACACACACACACACACACACAACGGGATGGGGAGGAAATTGAATTGTGCATGTTTTATTATTTGAGCGGTGCAGTGCTTTAGCCAGGCCCCGTCCACTGTAATGGTGTAATGTATATTTCATTACAGCCTAATGGGCTCCATTAGCACAGTCTCCTCACAGACATTCAAGACTTATTGTTTTATGGCTGAGAAGGAAAGATGGAGGGATGTAGAGGAGAGGTAAAGGAGAAGAAAACAGAGAGAGGGCTGGAGAGAGTGGCTGGAATGAGGAGCAATGGAGAGGAGAAATAAGAGGAGAGGTAATAATGCATAGCGGGAAAAGTGGGAAAAACTGAAGCAATGGAGTAGAAAAGTGAAGAGGATGGAAGTGAAAAAGGTATGAATGGGTCATGTAGAGAAAGATGAAGGCAAAAGAGAAGATAGTGGAGTGAAAAAGGAAGGGAGAGGGGGGAAGAGAGGAGGTGTGAATGTCCTCGGGGAGAAAGTGAAAGTGAACATCCATCATTTCTGTGGCCTGCAGGTGTCCTGTAAAGACACAACTTTGACTTGACTCTCCCATCACATTCCTCCGGCTGGCCTCAAACCACATGCACACGCAAACACACTTCACACACATTTTACTGGCAATCCCCCAACAGCTTACACTGAAAATGAACTCTAATGCACCACACATCCCCATTATTGAGAACCACTTCACTCACTTACAGTACAGCTCACATATTTTTATCTGGACAAAATGCTTACAGACACCTCTGTATATACAACAGCTCACATGCATGCAAGGAAACACATTTAATGTTTGTTTTTCCATTTTACTGGGGCATATTTTACTCTTTAAAAGGGAAGAATCACAATCACTGAGGTTTCACTAACAGCCATTTGAATGAGCTGTAAAACATCAATCTGGAAGTATAAGTCTTTTTGTTTATTAATAGCAGCACGTGATAGTAACGATGTTTGTGAAGATGAAAATGTTGATTTGATTGATTTATAGTATAATTTATAAATTAAGGAGCCTTTTGTACATTTCTTTATATATCTAAGGTTGCCTTTTGCAACAACAAAGTGAAAATTGATAACTGGTTTAATTAACTATGTTTTAGCTATTGTGTAAGATAATCTTGAGTGTATATGTATTGTTATGTCAGGCTCCCCCTTAACAGCCACCTAGCCTGCCCTCATGTTCAGCGTACTCTACAGCAGGGATGGATGTTTCACCTGTCTGCCACAGTTGTAGATTTATTTGGACACTTTGCAAAATTATTGTCACCTGTCAGAGCATGATTGTTAGGGGTTAATGGCTGCAGCCTTGACAAGGCAGGCTAACAAGGTCCCTAAAGTCCATCCCTGCTGTATACTTAAGTAGAGTTTGCACTGAGTTAGCAAAACAATTTAAAAAAACTTGCCACACAATAACTCTGCGCAATAACAGAGGGCAGGGTGTGTGAGGGCCTGTGTAAGAAACAAACAGGGTGCATATAAATGCCTACGATGTCAAAAAAAGTCAAGTCAACGTCTCAGCTGGCTGCACTGTGTACCTGATGTGTTTCCTTTTTTTATTTTTTATTTAAAGAATGAACTGTGTCAAGCTGAACAACGGTGATGTTTTTTGACAGTTAAAGGAAGAGGCTGTGAGAGAGGGGTTTGTTACGACGAGGACTTGTCAGCACAACGCAGGTGCGCTCTGTGAACCTTTACATGTAACTCCAGCTAAAGAACAGCTGTCTTTGCATCGATGCCTCAGATCAAAGATATTGGTCAAAAAACAACAAAAAAACTGGAGGAAAAACAACTGCTGTATGAATGGACACCTCAGAAAAGGAGGGACTGACAATCACAGACTTCTCTCTTTCTCCCTCTTCTTCAAGTGACCTACTGTAAAATAGACTACTCAACCAACTTTCCTCTTCTATGCTGCCTATACTGTACGTGATAGTCTTAAACCTTGGTCTCTAGAAGTGCTACTTTTTTTTTTTGTAAAATGAAATAACAGCGAGAGGAATGAACAAAATACATGTACAAATGTGAATAAGCTGCTGAAAGAAATAAGCGTTGCTAACTGCTGTGTCCGAGACTGTGTCAGTATCTAGATTGTGATATTTTCTTCTTTTTGTCTTAGAAGTGGAGGGCAGAGAAATTGGGTAGCTGCGTGCGACTCACAAATACACAAAATGGCATACAGCTGCCCCTAGATTTCTTTGCTCATCCTCCCGGTCGTGTGTGTGTGTGTGTGTATGTGTGTGTGTGTGTGTGTGTGTGTGTGTGTGTGTGTGTGTGTGTGTGTGTGTGTGTGTGTGTGTGTGTGTGTGTGTGTGTGTGTGTGTGTGTGTGTGTGTAAGACTGATGCCAGAGTGAGTCAGGAGGGGTCCGTGGGCCGGGTTCAGACTCCAGCCGAATCCTAGTTCAAATACAATGAGATTCAACGTAGGAATCAGGAATTGGCTTGTTGTCCCTGTTCACCAATTCATGATAAATGACTTTACCCAGTCTTGTAGGACTGAGGTTGGCATTATGGCAGCTAAGATTTACGGAATCACTCAATTGCTTTATTTCTACTATTAATAAATATTTTCTTTTGCCTATCACCTCACTATATCATAAATATCAGGCTGAGTTAAACGTGTCCTCATCTCTCTCTCTCTCTCTCTCTCTCTCTCTCTCTCTCTCTCGTCATCTTTAAGATTACCTTTGTGCTCGGCTGCTTCTGGAGTCTCTAAGCCCTAAAGAATGTAATACCACAAAAACTGCTTAACTACTGCAAAAAAAGAAAAAATTAAACTGTGATTTGCTATATGCAGTATCTCTGTTTTTCAGTATTATTTCTGTTCTGTGCTATTTGTCTTTGTGTTTAGAGGGTTTCGCCGCTGCCACCGTGGTAGCAAAAAAATATTATGTGGATGGACAGAGGACAAAACACTGTAATGCTTAAGTATGAAAGAGATGTTCAAATGTTTTTTCAATGCCTAGAAATTCTCCTCAAAATGTAAGAAACATCTTTATTGCAAAGCACACCAGGTCATTAAATGCTGAAAATGTTCTGATTGAAGCAGCCAATGTCTGTCTTTGCAAGCAGGTTGTTGTTTGGTATAAAACAAAGGTTTCAATGCCATCCATTTGTGCTCTGCAGGTGAACACACACACATACACACAAAAACACACACCAGAGGGAACTGTACAGTCATGTGTGATGGAAATGATCGCAGTGAGTCATGATGGTAATGATGATGATCATATGATTTCTCTCTGAACGTGGACCAGTCTGTCGTGATACAATGTAATTAATAAAGTGTTATGTCACATCAAAGGTCCCACAAGTGAATATACTGAAAAGTGTGTGTGTGTGTGTGTGTGTGTGTGTGTGTGTGTGTGTGTGTGTGTGTGTGTGTGTGTGTGTGTGTGTGTGTGGTGAGGGGCTCTGTAAGAAACAGAAGAAGTGCATGGGCATTGTGAGAGAAACAGAAAAATACGCTATATTGACTTCAGTGATAGAGCTGGAGTGTTTGAGTGATGCCAAATCTCTCCCGTTCAAGTAATCCCAGTGTTTAAGAAAAAAAAAACACTTGCTTAGTTGCAGATTAGGAGCCAGTGCAGGCTTTTGCAGGGAATTGTACAAGCAAATTGGACAGGAGAGTACGTCTAAATCCCTGATGTAATTAAGCAACAGCTGAATTAATATGTTCTTTTTACACAAAGCTCTGTCTCCAATTTATCTTTTAATACAAACGTCATTGGAAAGGAAATGAGAAATGCACAAGGCGGCACAAAATCCACCTTGGTGTGTGTGGGTGGATGAGGAGAAAGGGAAAGTAGACTCAGCATAGTGTGTGTGTGTGTGTGTGTGTGTGTGTGTGTGTGTGTGTGTGTGTGTGTGTGTGTGTGTGTGTGTGTGTGTGTGTGTGTGTGTGTGTGTGTGTGTGTGTGTGTGTGTGTGTGTGTGTGTGTGTGTGTTCGTATGTGTAAGAGTGGTAAGCAAGTGGTAGTAGTGCTCTCCTTGGTGTACAGTGGAGAATCCCTGTACTCAGCACTTCAACCTCATAAATAACACTTTTAATCAACGGACACGCACACACTCTCCAGTAAGGCTGAGAGAGGCTGTAAAAGCTGATCTACTGTATGTCTTGGTAAGACAAACGCAGAAGACAAGTGAGAGGTATCCTGTTGGTTCAGTTTTAAATCCAACCAAACATTTTGTCACAACACCTCTCCTGCTGTCTGCCTAAACACAGTATTACTACATCCTTGATGTTAATTAATACATGCTTAACCTCATTAATTGTAGTCTAAATGATTCTTCTTGAGGAAAAAAGTATACGGTAGGTGAGACTAGAGGACTCCACAGCAGTATATAAGTAATTTCCTTAAGCAATTTTAATTAAAATTAAAACTGATTTGTAAGTCAGTTTTTTTTGGCAGATTTATTGTGGCTGTAAAGGTTGAGTTTTGGGATTCTGGGGCCTGAGCTTGACTGTGTTACGGCTTGACCCCCCCAGATCCATACATGTTTTCAGAATATAAAAAAAAATGTTTCCACAAAAGTTCAATTAAAAAGGTGAAAAAAGTAATTCCATCTACTCCCTCTTCCTGAATTGAAAAAGTCAGAATTTAATAATGTCCAAATTTGTCATTTTAAATGTTTCTCTTCTCTGTGTACATGCATCAGAGGTTTCAGGTTTCCACATAAGACGTGTGTGTAAGTTGCATATTGAACCACGATTGGCTTCCAAAGTAGTTGTGATGTCACAAAATCGTAGTCACACGTACACATCTTAAACTCTAAAAGATTTAGGGTGAGCAGGGAGAAACTTTCCCCCTACCGCAGATGAACGTGAAAACAGCCTTCTAGTGGCAAGAGAGACAAGAGAAAAAATGTTGACAGTCGATGAGGCGTCAAAAATGCAGCATTGGTTGTCATCCACTACATACACGCAAGGTGCGATTTCTGAAAAGGGTTTTGGAAGCATTTTTATTGATTAAAATAAATCACAAACCACAGTGGGCCTATGAAGACTAAGAAGAGAATAATAGAATCATTCTGAACTTAGACTTAGATGAGACACATAGATGAAGTGATCATACACAACAAAATGTAAAGTAAAATGTTAATTTTACATGGCAGAATTAGCGCTACTCGGCCAGCCGTGCCAAAACACTTAAATATAAACCTCAACAGGCCGATTTACTGTAATAGAAAACAATCAGTGGCTATTGGTGAAGTAGCATTAACCACAATGGGGTGGGGGATACATTTTGTCCCCCCCCCCCCCCCCCCCTCCCCCCCGCTGACAACTCGCACCCCGACTACACAGGATAAAGCGATTGATTGTCGTGCCCATTTTCGGTCCCAACGCCCTGCGTCTGTCGGGTCGGCTACTACTGAAGGGGGGTTTAAGTTCACACCTGAAACTTAAACCTCACTGACACAGCAAGTCATCAACATACATTTACTGTGCATGTCATTTAAAACATAATTGTCAAATCAGTCTCTGTGTCTGTCTTACTCTGGTACTAACACCACCTAAAAAAGCCCATTATTGCCAATTGCCTTCCTGCCATTGCTTCATTGCATCTGTTTGGAGGTCAAGAAAAATTAATTTGTAAAGCACGTAATCATTAAAGTGTCAAAAGGCTGCATTATATCAACATGTCATTTATAAGTGTGAATGACATCTATAAATAATGACGAGAGAAGTTGATGCACACACCCAAAACCTCATTACAGGAAACAAGAGAGAGACCTTGCAAAGAGCTTCACTGAATAAGGGATCCCATCAGAATGGTCAGGCATGCCTACAGCAGGTAAACAAAGACATAAAAGACTGATAACTAAATGGAACCTAAACAATATACACAGAATAAACACAATAACAATGAGCGCTATTAAAGTCAACATTGGCATTATCATCAACAAGGTCATGAGGGGAAGGACAGCTGGTGTGGAGACATTTATGAGTAGCCAGGAGGGAAGCTGATGCTCCCCAGTCTGATATGATGATGATTTGATGTTTGGAGAAAATCCTGGACGAGCGACTTTTAAACAAGCAGTAAGCATTATGTTTTCCAAAAATAAGGTGAAGTCTGAGGATAACAGAAGGTCATTGTTAAGTTTCTGTACTGTTTTAAGCATGAAACAGACTGAAAAGGATCATAGAGTTTGTTGGAGTCAAGGTGGAGTTTGAGCTGAGTGACATCGACTCTCTCCAATACTTTTGACAGGAAGGGCAGATTAGAAAAATGGGCCAGTAGTTATTGGGGGAGTCAGGGTCAAGGCCAGGTGTTTTAAGTTCGAGGTGATTGTGGCATGCTTTAAGGTGGAGGGGACGTAACCAAAAGACGGGGAGGAATTTATGGTTTTTGTGATGAGTACCTACTGTTAAATGTTTTGGTGCCCCTTCAAGCAAAATGTGACCAGTGGCAGCCAAGGTATTGTCCATGATACACACTCTAGACAATTACATGATGAGAAAAAAAACACACCTTTTGACCTATTAATTTAAAATAATTGAGGGAAATTTGGGAGAAATGCTTTTGTCAGACAAATGTAAGAGTTGTATCAATGGACCTTGTATTTTAACTGCAAAAAAAAACTGCTGCTACCTGAAAACTGTACCTGATAACATTCAAGAGGGAGTTCAAAGCCTGATAAAGCCTCTTGAATGAGTGATGACATCCGCAAAAGGTGATCTAACCTGAGTGACTGTAACCCTACAAAGACAATATCTAACCACCTTTCAACCGTTTCCAGCCAAGGAAATAATGACCGCCAAGCCGAGGCTTAGTGTCTCCAAGAAGCATGCTGCACATCAAAGGCTCAGTAATGCTGCCTCTGCCTTAATACCATACTATTAGCAGTAGTCTCATCCCAGAAGATCTAAAAAGCAGCAGAGGAGAGCAACTGTTGCTCGGAGGGAATGTGTCATTATCACAGAAACATAGGCTGAGAGAGAAAATACACAACAGAACAATGGTTCACCCAAGACGATGAGAGCCAAAGCGGCCTCATAATGACGTGGACCAATTAGAGATTTTAAGGGAATGACAGGCAGTCATTAGTGGTTACTCCCTCACTGCTGCACCTGTGTGATGACATCATCGACACCACAGGGAGGAGTTTGTATGTGGATGTGTTCCCCTACCAGTGTGTGAGTCGGTCTGCATGCGAGTGATTTATCGTTGTTCCCTGCTGCAAATAGCACAATTATGAATGTGTTTTACATGAGACTTTATTCCATCTGAATATTATGATTTTGTTTTAACCATATTCAACTGAAAATAATGGAAGAGGAAGAAGAAGAGGCGGTGCCCTTGCAAAATAGATGGCGGAGATAGTGGAAGGAGAAGTACATCCTTTATCTTTAGTTTTCTATACTGTCTATACTATACTGTGTACTATATTTGGTTTTGCACTATTTAGAATTAATTACTGTATTGTACACACTACTTATCTTTTTTTAATTGTATATATTACTTATCTTTCTTTATTTTATTTGTACATATTACATTACATATTACTTATATTTTATATACTACTTATCTTTTTTTTATCTTGATTTGTATATATTTGTGTTGTTCATGTCCTTATTGCACCATGGTTTGGAAAGAAACATATTTTCAATGTTCTGTATGTCTGGTACATATTGCAGAATTGGTTAACTAAAGTTAACTTGACTTAATCCTGCGCATGTCAGGCTTTATCCCAGCACTGTACCTCCGGGAAGCCAGACTAATTCACTTCTTCTTTTCTAAGATCTTGTTTAATCTTTCAAATGGTACATAGTCTTGCTTTAATACTAAACAAGTTACAGTGGCTTGAAGCACAAGTCACAACATGTTTACTTTAATTACAGTTACATCTAATTAAAAACCATGATCTTTCCCTAGCCTTAACCAAAGTCCTTTTGTTGCCTAAACCTAACCCCATGCAGGACCCCGGTCACGTCCTTTCAACTTGTTTGCAGTACAAAAACATAGAGCTTCCTTTCCTCTGAAAAAAAGTTACTGCAACTGAACATAACCCGTGGCAGAAAAACTATATTTCCTGTAAAACAAATTGGTAGTGTATAAATATAATATTGAGTAGACAGGTTTGATTTCTGTTCCCCTTACAGTCTGCTGCCGCCGTAACAGAAAGAAATTCTCCTTTTCACAGGTTTTCTGTTGGATTGTTTATTACAGGTAAAATGCATGATGTGGCTGGAAAATGATTAGAAGCAATGGATCGCTTAAAACAGATAGTATTAGATACAGACACAAATAATAGGGTGGCTGAACAAATACCGATATGATTACAAACAGCAACTCTGCAGATCCCTCCAATGAATTCCAATGAAAAAAAAAGGCACTCAAACACACAAGCATGCTCTCTCCCAGAGGACACCATCAAAATGAAAAAAACAGGACAACCTTGTGAACGAGAGCCATTCCTCATCTTCTGTCTCCTCCTGCAAGAGTTTCCTGTTCCACCGAAACGGAACAGCCAGTGGCTTTATCAAGATTTATGAGCTAAGTCATCATTGGAAATATAAGACACTTGTTGGGGCACAGGGGGAGATGGGAAGAGGAGGGGGGGGGGGGGGAGGCGGAGAGAGAAAGAGATGGTGCCGGCTGGAGAAGACGAGAAAAAAGGGAGAAAGGAGACAGAGTGAGAGAAAACAGAGAAAGAGATGAAAAGACAACAACAAACAAGGAAGATAGGAGGATTTTGTAAGAACAGATGTCTAGACTTGATCCAAAAAAGAATCTTCAGTGCTATCTGTTATGCTCCTGCTGTTTTCCTCTCTAAATGTGCTGACATCCCATTTGAAAGCGGTTATCAAGTGAAACACTAAAAACAAGCAGAAGTGCAGCAGCGATAAAGGGCTGAATAGACCGGAGACAAATGGAAAATGAGGTGAATCTCAAAGTCCATCAGCCACAGCTGATATATTACACGACACCTACTGATAGTAATGCATTTATTTTATTCCGTTCCGATTTTCTTTTCACTCAGGAAAACAACAATAACATACCCATAAAGGATGGAGAGTTGAGACAAAAACAACACACAAATCACACCATTACATGGATCACAAGAGGAGCTATAGGTCAAAAGGTTTAGGAGCAGAAGAAATGAGGTAAAAGGCAAAATATACATATACAGTACTTAAACATTTTCCGATTTTCATTGAGTGAGATGAGAAGACCGGTATTAATCTCTTCTCTTTTAGTTAGTAGTCATGTAAGTGGGATAATGTAAAGTGAGCCGGTCATTATTGCAAATTGAACTGCATCGGGGTCCTGCATCACCCTGTCAGGGTTCGCAATGATGACCGGCTCGCTCTACATTATCTCTAACTTGGCATGGAGACCGCAAAAGACGGTTTTGATGATTTTAGGGGGAGTCATAGGAGCCATTTCTTGACAATGTAGAGTTTAAGATACATGATTTTACAAATCTCACCTTATGTCAGGTTTCGAAGTGTCGAAAACCGGGAAGGCACTGGCAGTCCAATCAGGCATATAAACCCAAAGAGGTAGGCACAAAACCAAAGTCCAAGAAGGTCAGGCATTACAGATCACAGTGATCAGAGGCTCGAAAGCCAACGGCAAGAAACTGGCGGGAAATGAATGGAAAAGGGCTGCTTAAATATCTGCAGGGCTGTTGAGGAAAGTGAGAACAGGTGTGTAGATGAGTGGGGCAGTCAGGTGCTGGGGAAAAGGAGGGAAAGTCCAAGGGCATCTAGTGGATGGATGGAAAATGGCAACAAAATGGGGCCTGGGGGAAACCTCAAGGCTTATTTAGTAGCTGATTGAGAGTTTTTAGTCACATGATCCTCATGAATAGATACAGTTTGATTAGTTGTTGTGGGATTGCAGATGTTCAAATTTCTGTATTTATTTCCAAGCACTTCTCATCCATGTTGGCTTAAAAGTTTTTTCAAGTTTCAAGTTTGAGTGTTACTTTATGTTGTCTCAACATGTGGATCTAGGCCTCTAAAATATATCAAACTTTGGTTTTCAAGTAATAGACGTTGCACAGCTTTCAGGCCACTTAAACCCCTTTCTCACTGGACAAAAAAAACGATGGACACCCACTAACATCGGCTTTTGTCTTTAGTGGGAAAGGTTACTGCATTCATCCCCGGGACAAATTACTTTACATTAGTCACAGGTATCGGCTCCAGCTTCGATTGGCAGTGATGGAACCCTGACATGGCATATGGCGCAAAGCTGATGCTTGTCGCCTACGTTGGTAGCAAACGGACTCTTTGTCATCTCAAATTTCGTCCATCTCCATGCAACCAGCTCTGGAACATCATTCCAAATCAGTCGGAACCGACCGGAAGGCTATTACCTACGTTTACAAAACCCACATATACGCGCTAATTTTGGATGGAAAAAGTTTATAACAGGATGTGCAGGTAGAGAGGATGTAGACGTCATTATGCTTTCCTTCTGAGCTTACTATGATAGTTGTGTCGAAGCCATTTCAATCAGGAGAGACTTAATTTAGGGTGAATGATAAAAATAATTTTAAAAGAGTCTTTGGCGAGATGGCCATTGTGACATAGTATCGTATATTTAGGGGGTGGTGATGCTGTGATTAGTTCAGGATATTTCCCCTGGGTCTAAACACAGGTAGTGATGTTGAAGAAGAGCTGCTAAAGAGGATGACTGGAGGTGAAGGGGTGGAGGGGGTTCGCATCCATTTGTAGTGAAATGACAACTGACAGCAGCACAGAGGAGAATAGATTTTAAAGTTTGACAGCAAGGATATGATTGGCTAAGAGAGTCCCGCGAGACCAGGTTGGACTACTTAGAGGGAACGTCCACAGAGTTGAAGCCGGAGAGAGAAAGAGAGGCAGAGAGAGATGAGAAAGGATGAGTGAGTAAAGGGAGGCCTCCTGATTGAACTACCAAACTTAACGTTTTCTTTTTTTTTTTTTACACTGCGGAAGTCTGTGATGTCGGGTGTGGTCAGAGGTGCAACAGACATAAGCTAATTCCCAAAGATGTTAAACTATTCCTTTAATGTCATATGCACAATAAAGATACAAATTATTCTGATAATTATATTAAGCCCAGTTAACTAAACAAACTCATTTTGTCTAATGTGTCAAGTCCATTCCTTTGTTAGGGCAGCATCGTCTGCTATTTGATCTCCTCATTTCAACCTTAAATTCTAGCCCATCTGTTCAGTAGAGATCTGCTGAATATCTAATAGTACTGACGTGAAAAAAAATAAAACTTTAATCAAAATTCAAACAGTGAGGTGTTTGATAAATGCCAGCCCTCATTATTTTGCAGCTTGTGCCACCTTTAATGAGCTTAGCATCTGTCCATTGAACAATACAACACTCTAAAATAACTGCAGAGCCACGTGTTTCTGCAAATTAAATCAAGTGTGTCTGCAACTGCCTTATGTTCATATGATTGACTGATGAATTGATGCAAGTGACGCAAAATAAACTGAATCAGCTTAATTTGCCCTTTCTGCATTTCATTTTTTTTATAACTTGTATTTCCTGTTGTACACTGAGATGTCTGAAAGAAGGGTAAAGGGTAGATACTGAAATACTGGGAGAAAAGATGAAAATAAACTGTTCGTTAAATAGGTTACAAAAAATACAAAGAAAGGAGGGAGCAATCGAGGCCACAAAAAAAAAGAGAAAACATTCAATCGAACAAAGGAAAAATAGCAAGAGAACAATAATAAGCAGGAGAAGAAAATAAGACCACATTCAAACCAGGTGCAGACAGTGCAATCAAGCATCAGGAGCCAACAACAGAAAACACAGGGGAGCCTGATGCAGAGAGAGCCAGGGACCGAGGGATGGGCTTTTGATGGAGTCTCATCTGGAGTGTTTATGACGAGGCAGCGCCAGCAACGTAATGAGTTGACTGATCAATCTTTTCCTCCATGCCCCGCTGGATCAATAGCACTGTTTTGACATCCTACATTAAGCTCTAACTAATTGCCAGATTGCTAAATGCTTTTAAGAAGGAAGAAAAAAAAAAAACGTATCGGGGCAATCAATAATGCAAACGCACCAGGGACTCTCCTGTACTGCCCAGGGAGGAGGGATGTGTTGGTTGGTGTGTGTTTATTTGTGGGAGTGTAGGGAGTGTAGGGAGTGTTAAGGGCCAAACTGTTACCTGGTTCATGAATTATAGGATTCGTGGATGCATCTTATTTGTGCATGATTGGTGTTGGGGCAGCTGGGAGTTGTGGTCAGGGGAGGAGAGTGAAGAGGAGCGATGGTGTGTTTGGGGTTTGAACCTCAGCGGCCTCAGTGGGACAGTTTGTTGACTTAGCTCACAGCTCCGTGGCTAAACCACCAAGACTTTAAAACAGCACTCCCTGACAGGAGAAATGAGCCTTAACAGCTTAATTTAATAATGGCATTGTGTGTATGAATATTGAACAATCCTAAAAACCCTGTACACTGCCTTCTCAGCACCAAACAGCAGACAGACATTGTTAGAGACTAGCTGGTAAACACAGTGGAGCATTTTGCAGATAAGAGTCAGATATTTCTGTCAGGAGTTAATGAACAGGAGCTGAATATTGAACTTACATTCATCAGGTGGCCAGAAACACAACTCTAGGCTGTGTCTGCTGGATGCGTAAATAAGACATTGTTTGCTAACAAGTTTGTCATATCGTTATATACGTCTGTGATGTGTCCACAGCTTGTTTCTGCTTCAGTTATTTCAGATTTAAAAGTCGAGCTTGACAGATCATTCTTGACCTTGAAAACAGCAGCTGAGAAAACAATAAGTCCTCCAAATATTACAAGAAAATATGTTGTTTGCAACTGCCCTGCAGAACAACACGTGAAGGTTTTATGATCTGATTTGGAGGAACGGGTTAGCTAACCCTGCATGCTAACCTTTTGACTCGTTTGTTTTTTCTAAATCTTTATTTAAAAGGGACAATGCACATTAATTAACATTTTTTGTTTACACTCAAAATGTAAATGCGCCAGAGTTAGCTAAGAAGCTATTTTTCATCTCTAGTCCCTTGGCAGGTCAACACAACATCATGGTACACAAATAAAATACATGAAAAATACAAGACGAATTAAAAAACTAGATAAATAATAAGTACAATAGAACGATGGGCAGTACCTACTATTGATGATTGCAGTTTTGAGTGTTTTTAATCCATTTCTTGAGTTCAAATTTAAATGATAAGTAGCTGGTGCTCTCTCTGAGTTCAGTAGGGAGGCAGTTCCAATAATGTGAGGCCCGTACGGAGAAGACTGTTTGGCTAAACTTACTTCGCCTATACTGTACAACCCTGGTAGCTGCCTTAGTTGCCCTACCACTGCTGTTTGTGATGCTGCAATGTTCCGAAATTCTAGCAACTACAGTAACTGATTACATTGATATCATTGTCAAGTTTTAGTCCTGAACAAAAACATGTTGGACCTTAAGCACACACACACACACACACACACACACACACACACACACACACACGCAGGCATGTAAAAACACACATATACCTTGTAGGAACCATGTGCTTATTCACTCATTGTTCTGTAATCTCATCTCTAGGTTATCTTCTCCTCAAAACAAATAGAGCAAGCAAGGGAGACACTTACAGGAGGTGGTCAGGGATGCACCGGTTGGACAACAACATCGGACAACAATCTGCTTCTTCCTCTCCACCTCCACAAAACAAGTGGGGGATAAAAAACCTTTTTCATAAATTTTTCAGACAAGTGGTGCTTCTTGGGCTGGAGAGCCTCTTCTGTACAGGTGGTTCATGCATTTCTAACAGGGAGAAACACACAGGACATGCCTCGGCTTTAAAGTGCAGGTGTAAGGGTGGCTGATGGGTTGCTTACTATTTTCACAATTCACGCAATCCTTTTGACACAGGAGCCAGTGGTGAATCATGAAAATAATTTAAATGAATGAGCATGAAGGATATAACAAAGAGAGAGAATATGCACATGCACAGCATCTTCTATACATAATTATAATAGCACAGCATATTGGTTTGGTAAAATTACACTGAAACAAACAGTGTCTGTACAGATTTCTGTGAGCTCCCAGACTTGAACCTCAAGCCATGGTGATTTGAATTTCAGAGTGCTGATTATAGGAGAAGCTAATTGCGTGCAGATGATATCATAATGACAGTTTGATTAGGCTCGAATTGCTAAACAACTTAGTTTAATTTTTTAATTTTGAATATCACTAATGAAGCAAATCCAAATGTCTATGCCAAAGAGTGTGCACTAACTCTGATATCTGTGGATATATTTAGAGCTGAAATAGTAATCGATTGAACGATTAGCACAAAGTCATTTAAATCATTTCTTCAAGCAAAAACTCCAACCATATGCTTTTAGCTTCTTTAATACATGTGATGATTTGCTGCTTATGTCTGTTTAATTGTGAACTCAATATTCGAGTTAGTTTAAGTTTTTGGGCTTTTGGTCAGACAAGAGACATTTGAAGATTTCAACTTGGACTTGTGATAGATTATTCATTATTTTCTAACATAAAACTTTCCCTTTTTACCACAAAACAGCACATTTGCACCTGATTTATTGTCCAAGCTTTATGTCACAATCACTTTTTCTGATCTTTTTTAATTTTAATTAATTTGTTCAAACCATTCCATTAATTAATCGAGAAAATAATTGGCAAGTTTGTTTTTGAGTCATTCTTTTTGAATGGCCGCTGCTATTATTTTCTGCTGCTGCGCTCAAGCTCTTCATATTATTTTGATTAAAAAGAAATCACAAATTTCGCTCTGGCTCAGAGATGGAAGTTATACATTCAAAAAGGGAACAACACAAGAAGACGCAGAATGACATCTTCTCCATTTGTCCTCCTCCTCCTCCTCCTCCTCCTCCTCCTCCTCCTCCTCCTCCTCCTCCTCCTCCTCCTCCTCCTCCTCCTCTGGCTCCACCCCTGACCCTGACTCTTCATTTTCCCCTCTGCTTCCATATATCTGCTATTAAAACAACTGAATTATTAAACCTATGATGATAATCAATCAATAACACTCTTTCTTAGAGGGATAGACCGCTTAATAATTAACTAATCAGGGGACCTCTGTCCCCAGTGAGTACATAAGTGTGCGTGCATGTGTGCGTGCGCATGTGTATACGCATACACTCCGTTAGAGGGGCTCAACCATTTGCATGTGCTTGTTGTTCCCTTTGATTGAAGCGAGTGTTATTGAGGAAGACTGGCTCTAATGAGGGTCATGGGCGACTAATTCAACCCTTAACTCTCATTTCTAGAGATGCAGGAAAAGAGAGCCATCAATAGATGAAATTAGAATTACTAAGCCACAGGTGCAAAGGGGTAAAATAAATACTTTGCATACGTCACACAACTTCTCTTCTATCCTCAACCTCTAAAGCGAGATTGTCCTGTTAGTGTGAAAACAGAAAAGTGACCTACTTACAAAACAATGTACATGTTTTCAGTCAGTAAAGCCAAACTTTACTGTTCTGTGAAGGATGGAGGTCCTTCAAATACCTGATAAGGTTGTAAGATGCAAGTAAAATTAATACATTGGGGGTAATTAAATGTTTTCATTTTACAGTTCACTGTTACTGATTGAATGATGGGCCATTTAATTCAAATCATGACATGCATGCTTTTATTGCTTGGCTTTGTCATTTGCTAGTGAGCTCTACACTACAGAAACTTCTAAGGTACTTCACTTTAAAGCTGCACTAATCAATACCTTTATATTAACAATGAAAAAAACTATTTGTGTTACCCGAGTCTGCTGTTCCCCTCTTTCAGGACCTAGTCTTGCACAGCCAGATCGGAGTATGGTCTGACTACTCGGCTTATCATTTTGGGACAGGGGGGGGGGACGCTCTGGGTTGTTTGCATATCTTTTAACCAATCGCAATTGTCTTGGGTGACACTAACCCCCCCGGATGCAGCGACGGTGCCCTGGCAAAATGGATGACGGTGATAGCGGAAGGGGAGGCGAATGCCTGAGACCTGCCGTGATCCCAGCACTGTACATCTAGTAAACCAGACTATTCAGGACAGACTGTGAGATGAGATGAATGATATCAATCTAATCTAATCAAGTATGGAGCTAAAGCTAAGAGTTTCACATGCAGTTTGTTAAATGTGTGCATACAAAAAAGAAATGTAGTTAGATTCTTTGGCTATTTCATCAGGAAAAGTCTGCCCAGCAGTTCTGTGCAAAGTGTCTCAGGCTATAATGCTGGCTGCCTAAACCTCACTCAAGTCAACTGTGCCCGGCTGTTGTTTGCCAAGAAATAGTTACAGTAGTTTTTTGTTGAACGGAACTTCCCAATAAAACCAAAACTTGTCCTTTTTTACAGTACGTTTTGTGATTCTGTACAATATATTATTTAAAGGTGATAATTATTAAGCTTTACATGTGCTGGTAGCATATTTTCGAACTGTTTCCCTATGTTTTCAGTATTTATGCTAAGCTAAGCTAATCACCTCCCGGCTCCAGCTTTATAATTAATGCACAGACATGAGAGTGGACAGAGTGGTATCAATCTTCTCATCCCACTCTTGAAAATAAAGCAAAAAAACATGTATGCCTTTAAAATTGGCATACGGACATTAGGTTTACTATTCCTCATTTGGCAAAAAACAATAAATCAAAAAAATGTTCTTTTTTATATGCAATTAAAATTCAAGCGCTCTGGCTTGTGAATGAACTGTGATCCAGCTCTGCTTGTGTTAGTGTCAGGTTCATGTATTTTGCTTGAAGTGTTCAGTGAAGCTTGTTGTATTGTACACACACTCTGATGTATTGTGGCTCCTGTGAGTCTTTCCTCTTAACATACCAAAGTGCTTTGAAGCTCTTTCAGTCAGGAATTCATCCCTCATCCCATCTCTGCCTTCTGCATCGATAACAGCTCTCCTGTCAATTGCAGCAGTCGAGTAACGGCTGCCTGCCTCAATCCTTAAATTACCTCCTAAATCTTTTTTTTTTGTTAACCCGTAGATGGGATTGGAAGCTACCTATTATCTTGACAGTTACTTAGTCAACCTGCTGGGGTCGCGCAGGGGTCACATATTTAATCCTTTGGTGGATTAGAGCTGTTTTGATTGACAGCTAAGGGGAGAAGACATATCATTAGCAGTCATGAATCCCCATTGTTTTAAAAACATTGGCGGAAACCATAATTTACCACCCTAAAGTCATATTAAATCTAGTCTCGCATTGCCAGACCTTCCTCCACAGCGCTGCAAAGGAGGGTCTGGCTAGTCCACACAGCATTCTGGGATGGGAGAAAAACGTGCTCTGGTGACACCTGAACAATCCCGGAAATTGTCGATATAGACTATGTTAAATCTGAAATAGGTATGTGTTTAGACTTTGAAAAGGTGTTTTTGATTGATTGGTTAGGTCAGGGATGCTCAGGTCTCTTAAACAACTGTCACACATCAAATTCCCAAGTTGCTGTCTCCTTGTTGCTGCTGAATGATTGTCAGTTTAAGATTCCTCCATCATCCATCAATCCTTACACATTAATTAAAGAGGAAGATACAAGCACATGCACATACAAATTGAGGTACAACTTGACTTTAAATAATTTGTTTGCACTTTTACATTAACAGTTTAGATGCATGCATACAGTAAAGGATGGTGGCCCTGAAAGCACTGCAATTGTTTTAATAAAACACGTGCAAATAAACAAAACACCAATATATTAAGACATAATCTTTACCCTGAATACCCTGATTCAGATATTATTGCAGATATCTGCGGTTATTTAAAGTAAGTCAATGTAGCGTACAAGCTAACATAGCCCCGACTGGAAGGTCCCATAGAAAAAGGATTGTATTGTTGTTTTGCTGGGATGTTGTGTTTTCTGACATCCGACGCGTGATGTCCCTCCCGTTTGCATCCAGGGCTTGTGATTGGTTTTGAAGAAATACAAACAAGCCAGAGCGTTTTTCCCCTATCGCAGAATAGATAAGCGTTGTAGCCAAACCATACTCCAGCACTGACTCAGCGCTGTGAAGATAGATCTGGCTATGCTAGACTATAGAGAAAGTAACTGCATGAGCCACAACTATGGCAACACTGTTTTTATAGGGCGAAATCACACTTGGCCAGGTTAAACCGTGCCGAGCCCATTTGACCCCAGAGTCCGGTTCGTGTGATCACAACCATCTTGCGCGGCGCTTAGCGCCAGACGCAATAACGGTGCCTCTGCAAAATAGCCTCGCTGTAGCTGTCTGGATTTACCCTGCAGAGATCTGAGGAGCATTTAACCGTAGTCCTCCGGGGTTGAAATGCCAACACAAAGAAAGCGAAAGGTGACGGACATCCGGCCGAAAATGAGGGACATCCGACGGATCTTTCGCCGGCTCCGGAGCAATCTGAATTTTTGTCAGTATAAACTAGTTCTTACCTCACACATGTAAATTGGAGTCGGTGAGTCCTGCAATGTAATGACGTCAGCATGCTCTGGCCCTGATTGTTTTATTGCAGTGTGAGCTAGGGCACGGTTCAAGGCAACTGGGCCAAGTGTGAGTACACCCTAAGTGTCCACTGGAAACTTTGTTTTGTAATTTAATTCTGTTTTGTTCTGTGCAACTTGAAGCATTTCATATTTGTTTGTGTTGTCTGAATTTACAGTATGTTTTATGCTGCTTCACATGTGCTTGGTAAAGGTGTTTTCTTCATTTGCATTGAGCTCTCAGGGCCACTGAGTAAAAAAAAAATGTGAGAGATTGCTGCACTCATATCTATAGCAGCCATACTTTAACTTACATATTAATTACACTCCTGAGACAGTGTGTGTGCCAGCCTGTCTGCGTCTGTCTCTCTCTGGATCTATCATCACCACTCACTCTCTGTTTCACCACACTCCTTAGTACCATGTTTACTGTGCTGTCTCTACCCCGGCGTCCAATGAACTTACAATGCTTAATACTTTGTGTTACGTGTGTCTGTGTGTTTTATGCATACATGTGCACAGTGTGTTTAGTGTGTAGTAATGCACTGTGTTGACGTGAAGGCTAAGGCTGTTGACCTTGCTGGCGTCCATCCATTGACGTCCCCAAGTCGCCTTGATCTGGGGTCTGACTGGACGCTGACACAGGACTATCAGAGCTTGCTGTCTCTTTGTCTCGTCTTTTCTTTCACCATCTCTCTCTCTCTCTCTCTCTCTCTCTCTCTCCTTCTCTCTCTCTTTGACAGAAAGCTGACACAAGTGTCTTTTTCCTCTCTTTTCTTCTTACATTCTCAGTGTCTTTTTCAGCATTTTGTTTTCCTCTATCCAAACATCTGAAACTCAATTTTTATTCTCTATCAGTTTATTTGTATATCCAGCCTTCTGTTTTTTCTTCTGCTCTACGCATTTTGCCTTGTGTGTAAGTAAGATGCATGTCTCCTGTTTAATGTCAGACTAAAAACTCTGTGTTGTGTAGGTTGACATGAGAACACTACAGTTGTGTAGCAGTGGGCCAATCTGCAATGTATATCAGGCATTCAATTGCTGTCTAAATTATTGAAAGCCTGAATGACACTGGATTTTATATATTTCTAAGCTGTACATAACTGTGTGTTGTGTCCTTTTTCACATGTGCACCTCTGAATTTGTCCATAATTGATGTGCTTGATGTCCTCTGCTTTCTCTCTTTTTGTTTTGAGGATAAGCACACAAGGAGTTGACATTACAGAACAATGGGCGAATAAGCACATAGACCTACAAGGTCTCTGTGTTTTTACATGACTGTGTGTGTGTGTGTGTGTGTGTTATGTGTGTGTGTGTGTGTGTGTGTGTGTGTGTGTGTGTGTGTGTGTGTGTGTGTGTGTGTGTGTGTGTGTGTGTGTGTGTTGCATGTGTGTGTCCATCTAGTATCTGCAGAGTTCTGTCTATGTAGCAATATATACTTCCTGTTTCCTGCTTTGTTGGCCAATGATAACCTGATACACCCTGGAGAGAGCTGTGTGTGTGTGTGTGTGTGTGTGTGGGGGGGGGGGATGGGGGGGGGGGGGGGGGGGGTCGAGAAATAGAGGCAAAGGCTGAGATAGGAAAGAAGTGGAAAGAGATGGATAGTAAAGTGATGCATTTTGGTTGTAAGTTAACAGGAGTCAACCTATGCAGATGAAATCAGATCAAAGATCACATCGGTCTCCTATGTGCTGATAAAACAAGCAGTAGCGCTTTGAATTGATAATACAAACGCTGTAACTGCTTAGACGCTGCGTCAGTGGGTCTGAGCCACTATCTCTGTGACCAAGCTCTGAGGACAAAATGCTGTTCATTATTTCATTCTTTTTAATTGGTTTCAAGTCTGCCTCATTTACATATGCATGCTAAGAGAGCATCTTATCGAAGGAGAGGTGGGAATGGAAATGGGTTGAAAAGCACCCAGAGAGAGAGAGAGAGAGAGAGAGAGAGAGAGAGAGAGAGAGAGAGAGAGAAAGAGAGTGAGAGAGAGAGAGATTTGAATAAAGAAAGGCTAAAAGGAGGAATAAATGAACAAACAAGTGAATAACAGATGGGATGTGAGTAAGTGCTTCTAGAAAAATCAGTCTCTCTGGTTACCATGGCAACGAGAGGTGCAAGTTGGCTCTGCTCCCTACGTAACCAATTATGTCTGTGTGTGTGTGTGTGTGTGTGTGTGTGTGTGTGTGTGTGTGTGTGTGTGTGTGTGTGTGTGTGTGTGTGTGTGTGTATCTACTATCTAAGGCTATTCATATGCAAAAGAGGAAAAGTGGGTCCCTGTGAGCATCTGTGAAAATGTTTCCAGGGCGTTCAATTTTGTCTTCTGTCGGTTTTAGCACTAGCCGCAATTTCTGCCCTACACACCATGTTGGCACTGTTGTGTTAGGAGACTGTTTACAAAAAGCTGCACACAAGCCTGTAGCTTTATGAGAACACAATCAGAAGGGGCTCCCCCTAGTGAGAGATGCTATCTATGAAACACCAGAGTGTAATTGTTAGGTTAAATATTAAAAGGGACACAACGCTGGTTTAACACACATAACGTTAATATAGCTTCATCCAGGGAGCAACTTGGGGTTTAGTGTCTTGCCTCAAGGACACTTTCACATGCAGCTGGAGGAACCAGGGATCGAAATGCTCCAAACAAAACTGGACTTGCATTTCCCCAATCTAGATTTTAAAGTAAATAATTGTGTATTTGCCGCCAGGACCTCAAACTCGGAAACAGCCTCTCTGATTAAATACGTCCTGCTACCTTAGTGACTTCCTTTTCATCTCTACTAAAAACACATGTTCATGAATATTACTACAGTAAACTGAGTAGTCTTTCTGTGCACAAATACTTTTTTTGTCTGTGTCATAAATTATAAGCCACATATCATGGTGGGTGTCAGGCTGAAACACTGCACACAGGTTGGAATTTAGTACTGTTAGTGTTTGTGGCATTTTTAACCATTCACCCAACTTCAAAAGCACTTCTTTTATAATGAGTAACAGCGGGAACGCTTAACTCTTTATCGAGGACTTCTGATGCTGAATTACAATGAGATCACACACACACACACACACACACACACACACACACACACACACACACACACACACACACACACACACACACACACACACACACACACACACACACAGTTTTTCCAGTCTTGTGTGCTGCTGTGACATGCAGCCTTTACACACGTCTTTGTCAGGCCGTTCTTTGTGGACTTGTACCATTTCATTGGAGCCATTCTGTCCCTCAGTGGGACCACCAGTGAGTTAGAGAAGTGGCCAAGTCGGACACTGGCACTAATTGGCTACGCTATCAGAGGCCCAGAGAGCCACACTTAGACTACAGAAATGAGCTCGTCAGTGTGAGAATGAAGGCTGGGCACGGTGCCTGCGTGAATGTGTGAGGGGAGAGGGAGAGAGACTTCTAATTAGGGGTCTCTGATGAACATGAGAAACTTACAGCAGAAGTTCAAAATCCTCCACCCTGCTGCTCGCACGCACGCACGCACGCACATGCGCACACACGCACGCACGCACGCACGCACGCACGCACGCACGGACACACTTTATGTCCTCTGACCAGAGCAGTTAATTGGTTGGTTGGTGCTTGTGTTTGTGGTGGTAGTTGGAGGGTATGGGATGGGGGCGGGGGGGGTCTTTTGTCTGATGCACTTCAGCTGTTCTTATTGACAGCAGGGACAGGAAGTGAGGGCGTGGGGCTTAGAGAGAAAAAGAGCTTTTCTCTCCCCGCTGCCTTCCTCAGATTAACATTCTCTTCTACCGCTCCAAATTCTTCTCGTCCTCCTGTTTTTTTCTTCTGCTCCTGCTTTCACTCTCTCTCTGCTGCCATGTCTTACTTTCCTCCTCCTCCTCTGCATCTTTCTGTCCATTTATATCTACTCAGCATCATACAATACTTAAAGACATGTGCTTGTGCTAGATTTTTGTTATCCCCTTCTCGCCTTGTTCATTTCCTCAGAAGCTAAATATTAGGTTACCCGGAGGCACTTAAGCAGCGGAGGTACATTGCTAAACAAATGCTTATACAACTGTGCCACTGACATGGAGTGATTGAGTGTCTACTCATGCTCTATTAGCCCAGAAATAAATCAACGAAAACCAAACCAAACCCAGACAGTGCTTTGTAGACGGATACCTGTGATGTTACCAGTTTCAGGGATTAATTGTCAGGTTCATTTTGTAGTTTTGATAGAAACTACAAGAAGACAATTTTACCACTCCTCATGGCTTCTGTGAAAAAAAAAATATATTTTCTAGCCCTTAAGACTGAACTGAGAGCTGCTGCGCGCCGGGAGGTTTACATCATCACATCAGATTTACAAAGCCTCTTCTTTCTAGATTTAACTGCTGCATTTGCCTGGAAACAAAAACATTATCTCTTTATCACCCACAGAAATAGATAAAATAGATTATTATGAATGAATTAGTGACTGTAGAGACCGCATTAAAGGACAGATTCACATTTTTTCACACACTGTCCTCAAACAATACTTGTATGCCCATATGTACATTGAAATAATAATTGGTCACTGTAATTATTCCACCTGTCTACACTGGCTGTAAATAAATGAAGTGATTTAAGTTTAAATTTCAGCAGCACCTAACATGAGGCTTCATCTGTCTGAGTTAGCTAAATTCAGTGACTACTTTCCATGGTTAGCATTTTTGTATCAAATTTTTCTTTGCTTCCAGAGACATTATTTTCATTGCCGATGGTGGAGTGATAGTAACACTGCTGAAACCTCATTAACTTTGAAATAATTTTTTGCCCAGATTGATGAATGTGGATTTTGTCCCCCTTCATTAACACTAAAATGGCTTTAAGAAAGGATCTTTTCAGTATGGACAGGAGGAACAATTACAGCGACCAACAGTGCTTTGGATGTACATATTGCCACTAATCCCTCCGTAGGCATGCAAAAACCATCAATACCAACTCAATAAACTTAGCCATCACATTGGTTATACTATATCTAGTCTCTAAACATAACCATATTCCCTGCACACCTACACTAAAAATATTTGTAAATGATGCTTTTCATAGCTAATTGATCCCAGTTGGTATGCCAACATGTTTCTCACCAGGTTACTGTAGAGAAACAGACGCAATGCTAGGCAACCTCGCAAGGGAGTGGACGTGGTATTGAAAACGTGAGCGATTGTTTAAATAAAATCCAGTTTCATCAAATTAATTAAACCACTGGGGCGACCTCCAGCTCACCCAGTAGAGCGTACGCCCCATGTAGGCTGAGACCTTTGCAGCGGCCCCGGTTCGAATCCGACCTGCGGCCCTTTGCTGTGTCATCCCCCATCTCCATCCCAGCTTTCCTGTCTATCCATTGTCACTATCAAAAAACAAAGGGAAAAGCCCCAAAAAATAATCCAACATTTTTTTTTTTTTAAAATCTAAAAACTAAATGTGAAAGCAAAACTATGAAAATAAGACCCAGATTGTAAGAAAAACATTTTTCCGTTAATGTTTTTAGTTGTCTGCCAATCACAGCTCTTTCTCCCTATAAATCCAATACAGTTGCTTTACAAAGTTTGAGAGAAAGGTCCTCATGAGGGCAAATGTTCTGCGAATTAAAAAAAATACACACACACACAGCAGACAGTTTACTACATTAACATTTTATTTCCCATGTCTTCACACTTACATTTTCTGTGTTACAATCCCAACTTAAAATTAGTCGCTATCACTGCTTATTTACCTCCAAATGAACAAAAATCAAAAGTAGCCTGCTATTGACAAACATAAATATAACAGCAATTCTCATAGGGACATTATTTCACATCATTTAACCTTAAAACACACACGCCCAGAACGAGTTGGGTTTGTAAGTTGTTAGAAAACGAGGGAATGAAAGAGGTTAGAGAGAAGGAGAGAGCGTAAATGATGTGGAGAGTAAAGGAGAGTGAGAGGGGATAATCAAATTGAAAGAAAAAACACACTGTAAGAGCATTAGCTGAGCTGAATAATGGAATAAGTTAAACTCCTGCGCACGCAAACGCACACACACGCCTCATATACATACATGTTTGCATCCCAGAAAACAACAATACTTAATAAATTACAAAATAAAAACAAAAAAATAGCCATGCGCTAGCTTTACAAATGCAACACAAATGTACCTCATCTCTATAAACAAAAAATAATTATTAATCAAACAAACTACTTCATACTCTCATTACAAAGCACCATCTGTTTTTAAGGGTCTCTCCTCAGCAAATCCAAAAAAATGTACACACAGATTGGAGGAGCAGATAAAAAGGAAACAAAATTCCAGTCTTTTTTTTTTTTTTTAAAACATCACAGCAACGTTACCACCAGCTTTGGGCTGGGCTCTGAGAACTTTAAACTAACGAGGTGACTAAAGTTGGAGTTTGCAAACTGTTGTAAAGTGATGTTCCATTCAGTTTGTCTCTCTTTGTTTT
This sequence comes from Gymnocephalus cernua, assembly GCA_023631565.1. NCBI lineage: Eukaryota > Metazoa > Chordata > Actinopteri > Perciformes > Percidae > Gymnocephalus > Gymnocephalus cernua. The sequence goes on from CM042425.1 coordinate 16,988,966, forward strand.
GTGTATAGTGTTTGTCCAAAGTGCAAAAGGGTTTTCTGCTCGCTGCAGCTCATGCGTCGTGTTTGTTACCGCTCTGTCTAACATTATAATACTGTCTATAATTAAAACAATGAAAACACAAACAGTGCATGTGGATATTTTACATTCCATCTTCATGTTTTTAATGCTGTACATGACTGAGCAACTCAAGCCAGACCTGTGTTAAGTTTGTGGTGTGCGTTTATATCGGCATTTCATTTCTGGTACAAGGTTGTCTGGATAAAGTCGTGAACATTCTACATTTGTGATATCAATAGTTTCAGTTTTGGATAAAGCAAGGCAAACAGCACATGGATAATCAGACCAGGTGCACTGCGGCCGAAGAGGGAGGGGTTAAAGAGAGGAAGTGAGGTCGCAACTCAAGTGTAGTTACATCTGAGTAGGTTTTTCTCCATAAGACACTCGGGATGACAGACGTTAACTTGCAGCTAAGCTATGATCGAGCTGTTTGGTCATCCCTGGATCCTATTTAGACACCATTACCTTAGCATGTCAAAAAAAACAAAGGAAAAAAAAAACAAGGAAGGACACAAGGGAGTGTCACCAAAAGGAGTAAAAAGTTAAAGTGCAGGGTGAGACTAAAGAAAGGAAGGAAAAAGGAAATAAGAAGGCAGGTTGGTTGGACCTCTAAGCCGGTCAGTGGGGGAGATCCAGTTCCCCGTCTGTTTTAACCAAACAGGGTGATTTGACCTACAGAAGCCACTGGTTCTACTGCGCTTCCACAGCCTTGTCTGCTAGCTTCAGTGTAAGACTGCCTGTGAGAAATGAGCGAGTGGACAAGGGTTCAAGTTAAGGATCGGCGGTGCCTGCTGTTTGCTGCTCTGGCTAGCTGTAAGTGAATCTCAGAGGCTATATGGTGTCTGAGGTCAGGGGTTACAGTTCATGAAGGCTATAGTATGACGGTGAAAGGTGAGAACATTCACTGAGCAACACAGTTGACTCCAGTGGACCAACAAAATCAATCCATCTGGGAAAGCAGCACCTCGTTGTAGCCTACGTACCATCATAACGTGTCTATATAATAGGATCAGGTGCAAATCTAAGCTATTTATTCACCAGTGAAAGTGAGAAGCGGGTTCTGACTAATTCACCTGTGAAACATTTCATTTTAGATCAGCTGACAATCCAAGCACTGGGTGGTTATATGCTCCAATTGCCAGGTATAGAGGAGATAAGAACCTCAGCGTTAGTCCCTGTGATTGTTCTCAGAGTCCGACAGTTGATCGAGGTGATCAGGATTCCCTTGGACTTCAGCGGCGTGCTCGTTTTCAGGCTCGGCGTCCTCATCGTTGCTCTCTGCGCTGTAGTCTATCGGCTCCAGAAAGGGCGGCTCGTCCTCCTCCATCACATAGGTGGTGGGGCTGCTGCTGGATAACAAAATATAAGCGTCATTAACCTTTCTCTGTAAGTAAATGATGTGAATAAGCCTGTCCCGGTCGAACCTACACCATGTCAGGGCTTTGGAAAAGCAGGCACAATGCACCACTGATGCCTATGATTTATTTCAATTTTAAAATGTATTTCTGCATGCATTATTTTGAGAAAGTATATAATAAATGTATACATTTGTATAGCACTTCTTAGAAAGAAATACACATCTTCACTTCCAGTACTGTATAGCATATAACTGTCATGTTACTGTCCTTCACTCTGAGCTGAACTCAGAGGCACTGGAGGCAACAACGAGCGTTCTAGATTCCCGGAGTAACACACCCATCTGAAATGGGTTTCATGGTCCTTGAAAATGTACTGTTGAGGAGCCGATTTCTTGAAAGCACAAACCAAATATAGCACGGGGGAACTCATACAAAATGTAGGATTATTAATACTGCATGGGAGGTTATTTTGGATCTTTATCTTCGTTTTATGTTGCATTTAGTTAGAAAAAGAAAGTTGACAAGCAAAGACTCTGACATGAAGCATGTGATCTTACAATCTGCCATTATATTTTAAACTCTGCCTGAACATCTCATAGCATTTAGACAATGTCTGATGAAATCATTTTTATATATTTTATTTGAAATTAATTCATAATTCGTTTAGTTTACAAGATGTGACAAAAGCCCATCACAAACACCCAAGAGCCAAAGGTGCACATCTTCAAATGTCTAAGTCTATGTAAAATCTTAACAAAATAGAAGTAATGTGGCTGTTTTTTTTCCTGTGGGTCTTAATGGTTAAATGGTTGCTGGTTCGTTGAGGTTTTAGTGGCTTTAGTGGGTTTTTAATGGTGTTAATGGTCTGAAATGTGATCCCAGGGAGACAGTCGATCAGGGGGGCTCAGGCAATGATCTCCCACCAAGCTCACCAGTGTGAGTGCAGGAGAGAGACTGAGACATTGTGTTGTGCGTCAGTATATGTACTGTAAGTGTGTGTGTGTGTGTGTGTGTGTGTGTGTGTGTCTAATGATGTGGATGGACAGAATATTGTCCAAACAGATAATGAGAGTTGAGTCAACCATTATAAGCCATTATAGAAATACCATACCCAATCTCCTTTCTTTGGGTTACATTTTCTGTATCAACTGTAACCATCTATATACACAGTCCATCTTAATATACAGATTAATGTGTTGTATGTAGATTAAAACCCACATTCACATGTGGATAAACCTCCCGTACATAAAAACAAAACAAAAAACATCTCTTTCGGCCTTCCTTACACTGGCACAAAAACACACCCATGTCCATATCCACCCATTTACTCACTCCGAGACACCCAGTTATTTGTAGACGCCTCCCAATGGCCACAATGTCATTTTTGTGATAACCTATTAAATGGTAAGTGGTACCATACCAAGCGCCACGCATAAATCCATAAACCTGGGATGAGAGCAACCAATCCCAAAGGATACTCATGCAAACACACACGAGCACACAAAAACAATTTTGGAGTCCCTTAATGATCAGACACATAAATGATGAATGAATATATCAATATTAAAGTAGAGTAGGTTAGTAGGAGTAGAGAGATTGGGAGACACAGAGATGAAGAGACTGGAGCATTAAGTGGTTTTGAGTTTAAAGCCATTCTTTCATATCAACTGCTTTAACAGATCTGTGGAGGAGAGACTGCTGACGTTAAAAAAGAAAAAAGAAAATAAGATAACCTTGGTGGTCACAGATAGGGTTTGGCCAAGTTTAATGATTTATATGCGGTGTTGAACTCAAGTCCAATTTAATCTGTGTAGACCTCACATTTCCGAACAGGGAAATTAAATTAAGGTGATTTGACATACTGTTAAGTTTGTTAGGATATAAAAGCGTTAACGCTGGCTCATCGTTTGAAGCCATTCAGCCATATGGATGAAGACTCAAGAAACTTTGTGCAGCTAAACTTTTCGAATGAGTCTGCGTTCAGATTTTGGGGCTGAAAAGACTAAACTTTGGGGAATCAGTACTCTCTAGTACTGACGTAATTTGGTTGGTAACCTTGTCCAATGAACAGACAAAACCCAAAGACATTCAAAATACAATGATGAAAACTGAAAAAAGCAGCAAATCCTCACACTGGAAAAGCTGGAACCAGAGAACATTTGGCATTTTTCCAGGACAAATACCAAAATTGATTCATTTTCTGATGAACGATTAATTAACTAAGCTTTTCACCAAACAAAATTAAGATCTTGTCGCTGTTTTACACTCTCTTAGAGAAATAATGACATTACTGACAATTATTGATACCCATTCCCCTCTCACTTCAGAGTTTATTATATTTATCACACATGATCATTGACAGAAATTCAATGACGCTCACAGCAGCCCTGCATAAATGCAAGCCTTCATTTGTTTCTTGAGTAGTGCTTCAGGGCAGATCCAGAGTGACAGTTACACCATTGAGTAATCAATGTGTCTGGCAGTAAGGAGGGGATATGTGCAGGTAAAAAAGGAAAACAGTCTGTAACCACTTGACTGTTTTTCAGGTAGAAGTTTTGGCAACAGAAAAGACTTCATCATCATCATTATCTGAGATATATTGGGAAGGTTACAATGCTGATAAATAAAAAGTCTGAAAGAACTGGTTCATGACATCTGTAGTGTGAGCCTGCCTTCTACCTCCTGCCGTCTTGTTTCCATGAGATCAAAGACTTTATTCCTCAACTGTGTATAGTGTGAGTTTCTAACCTTTAACACAAAGCTTACTGTCTCTAAATAACCACAGCATATGTGTGCACCTGCATGAACTGTGCATGGGTGTGAATTTGCAGCATGCTCCACGTTACTGACCTGACTACTTTAGCCTGTGTCCCAATGATATCGCTCTCTAAATCCAGCAGGTGTTGGTGATTGCGGAGCCCCGTCAGCCTCTTGAGCCTCAGCAGGGCCACACAGAACTGAGCTCCCATCTCCTCCAGCTCTCTGGTGCCGATCTGAAGACCCTGAAGAGAACATGTACATGCACATCAAAGACATATTATACTGATAGATACTAATATTTTCACACACAAAAATGTCACAATCAGACAAACTCGTGCGCACAGTATGTGCACACTTCCAACATACAGCTAGATTAAAAAAAAAAAAAATTCAAAGGTCCAACAAAAATCTACTTTAAAATGGCTGCTGTGGTTTTTTTGTATAGCTGCTCTGGAGCCTGGGGATGGAGCCGTTGTCCATCTTCAAACAGCCCAATTTGCAATGCTGGAAAGCAGTTGCTGAGAAAACTTTTCATGTAGAAACATGTTAATTTTTAATTTGCAGGAAGCAAAAATTCAAATGCATATGCACTCACACCTGCAACCCTAACAAAGTCTTCACAGTGCTGGACAATCATACATAAGTAAATGAATACTCACTCAGACACACACACACACACACACACACACACACACACACACACACACACACACACACACACACACACACACACACACACACACACACACACACACACACACACACACACACACACACACACACACACACACACACACACACACACACACACACACACACACACAGAGCTCACCCCCAACTTAACCAAAACACTTTCATGTTTCTATTTCCCCAGAGCAGAGCTAGGAACAGCCAAACTTGGCCTGGCCACAGAGATATGCAGCCCCAATTCAGTAGACATTAGTTCCTGCACATCTGGACAAACACTTCCACACAAACCAGTGGGGTTGCTAATCAGTGCCAAAATGGCATCCCTAGACTGCCTCTAGATATGCAAGATGTTGACATTGGCAGAATTCAGAAGGAAGGAAATCAGCTGGGGTGGAAAGACAATAAGAGAGAAGAAAGGGAGGTAGAGGGGTCAAATAAAAAGGAGAAGAAAAGACAGAGGCGAAGCAAAGAGAAAGTGAGTGAAAAAAAGGACTGCAGCTCCACCTGCTGGACATTTGGAGATGTATAGGGGCACCTCCCTCTTACTTACAGGGGGTGGACACAACAACAACAACAACACATGTCCAGTGCAATAAAACCAGACTATTGTCAGAAAGTTAAATAGCTCTGGCTAATTTGCCTCCTTTACCACGCTGTGGCTCCCATATATGCAAATAATAAAAACTTCCAGGGTGCCCTGGAATCCTCAGGTTAAGGCATGTCCTCAGTTCAAGTCCAGCCGTGGACATTTGTCATTAAAGGGATAGGTACTTCACCGATTTAGCATTCAGCTTTGTATCAGTAGAAACCCGGTAGTATTTCTGAATGACCGTGCGTCCCTCCCTCATATCCCCCTGAGACGGGAGATCTCTGCATTGGGGGGGTCTGGAAAAAATCTTCCGATGACGTAAAATGACGATTTTTGCGTCATCGGAAGATTTTCGGCCAGAGGCAAAAGACTACAGCCAGTATTAGGAGCTACTTCCGCATGTTTTCAACCCGCCCATCACCCGAAGCGAGCCGGTCTCAGCCGGAAAAAAATGAAATGTCAGCCATCTTGAATCTTCGCTAAACAGGGCTCTCTCTTCTCAGCAGCACACGTTTACAACAATTATGTTCATTCAAACTACCGCACGTGTACCACCGGGATACATCGGTACAGATCGGAGAATATGCAGGGAACGTTATTACAGACGGAATAATCGGCCCACTACGAGATCTTCGCCTGCACGGAGACCAGCACGGAGACCTGTCCCATCAATCCTGCTTGCAAGTGTCCGTTCCTTAAACAACAAACTGGACTACATCCAACTTCAACTTCGGTATACGATGCTCCCAACGCGAGTTCAGAGACTGTGTCTTTTGTTCTTGTGGAAACATGGCTGAAGAACAGCGTACCAGACTGTCCAGCTACCAGGACTGCTAGCCCTCCGACGATCCGAGCTAGAGATGCTCTGTCACTGGGTAAAAGACCCGTGAAGGTGAGCTGTGTTAACACGGACTGGTGCAGAAATGGGGTGATTTGTATCCAACTAACTGCTAACCACTGGAGTTTGTGACTGTTACATGGCGACCATTCGACATCCCACGCTAATTCACGGCTGTGTTTATACTCGGTGTTTACAGCCCACCAAGCCTAATGCTAGTATGCTTAGCTGAACGTTACGGAGTTATGTGTGTGTGTGCACTAAAGGTAGCCTGTTTCGTATGTCGTTTTTATATAATGTCGTTTTTATATATTTTAAATGTGTAACACCACTTGAGCCATGATGAAACGTTGTTTCGTGTATATGGTTGAAATAACAATAAAACACATTGAGTTGAGTTGAATGCCTCTGTGTCTGTCTGTCAAGCGGTAGGCGTGGCTTGGGAGTGGACTCAAAGCAGCGAAGCGAAGTGCATTCTGGGTTTTGGTGTCTTTCATCCATATGAGCCAAAAACACATTTTCTGGCTTTTCTCGGCCTAGAAGGCACCAATTAAAAAAAAAATTCACATTTTAGCTACATAAGTGACCCAATTTAAATATATATTCAGCTTTCCAGCGGTGAAATATCCCTTTAAATACAAGGCACTAAATACTCCATATATATACACATATATACATATTTAACAGCATGACATCAGGCAGGTCTCTCTTTCTTTCTTTTCTTTTTCACACTTACCTTATATTTTCCCTGGTCACAACCACAGAGCGTGCTCTCCATGGTGTAGCTGCATTGTACTCCTATCTCTCTCCATACAACAACGCGGGCGGTTGACTCTTTGGAGCGCTCCACAACAAAACTACAGCTCGCCATGCTGAAGGCAGGGGCGATCTGGGACAGTATCTTAGGGAGTGCCTAAAAAACACATTAAACAGTTTTGAGTGTTTTTGTGTAGGTGTGTGTTAGTACATCAGGGGGCACATGATAAAGTAGGAGGACAAATAACTGTGTCCAACGAAGACTGGCTTATGTACAGAGCAGTTGCTTGGGAAAGCAGCAGTATTGACTGCTGCTACCCAAAATGTTTGCTGTGGGCTTGTAGCCTGAAGTGACATTTGCATTTCCACATGCAGAGAGAAACAATAAACTGATCTTGACGTGGCCAGCTTGACTGGTGAATAGAAAGTCCTATCCCACTGCAGAGTAAAATTCAAGGTGAACTTGATCATAGTGAAACAAATTTTAACATGTTTGTCAGATAAGAGCTGGTATTGAAACATGTTAATGATAAGATAGATAGTACAATAATAGATTCGGGATTTAAACTTAACATACTTAAAACAGTAACCTAAAAGTAACTTAAAACAGTAACCCGATGTTAAAATATTCACAAATAGAGAGAAAGTGAAAAGCAATTACTGTCAGTTTTAGTGATTGACATGTAGTTAGACACCCCGCTGGACCTGATTGGTGCATCTGAACAGGGAGCAGTGGATTTTTGCAAATTGCACTACAAGCTGTAGGTGGTATCAGCAAATACGACAGATATTATAAGTCTTACCTACTGCACCTTTAATGTAAGGATGAGTGTTTGTGTGTGTTACAGGCATAGCACATTTGTGTGTGGGGGTGTGTTTGTGCTCACCCTGTATCCAAGGTCCTCTTGTAAGTCACTGGACGTAGCACTGATATTGGACTGCCAGACTGTCTCCTTCACGCTGCAGCCATACATGAATACATTCTTTTTCCTGGAATGACCGTGGTAGTCGCAAAACACCTACACACACACACACACACACACACACACACACACACACACACACACACACACACACACACACACACACACACACACACACACACACACACACACACACACACACACACACACAGTTTTTACAAACTTGTTTAAATAGCTATGGAAAAATAATGAATACAAAATTACAAATAAACAGACAGCTAGACAATAGCTGAAATTAATTCACTGTATCATCATCAAATGAACTGTGATACTGTGTTATCAGTGGGCCTGCAGTTTTACTGTTTATATTTCTCATGATGAGACATTTTCTCTGGTCTATTTTCAGAGAAAGGACAGCAGCCTCACCTTCCTTTGTGTTGTAAAGTTATCACCCTTTGTACAGTAAATAAATCTCCCATAAAAGCAATATCCCATTATATCTAACTTGCTGACACAGTGTAGTATAAAGGCCAATTGAGGCTGCTGTTTATGTTAACTGCATTAATGTCTTAAAACTAATTTGGTGATTTGTTGATGTCAAATTTAGTAGACATGCAGCCAAACAGAGTGTACAGCTGAACAGGAGAAATGGCACCAATATTAATGAGATGTTAGGAGAGGTTATTTATACTTCCCAAATGAAAGACGATGCAGCAAAGTACAAAATGCCCCCAAAGTTATTTAAGTGCAGTTAACTAGAGGTCATACCAGTGGTGCCCTTTGTATGTGTGCAAGGTACTGCAGCAGGCTCTTAGTGTGGTAGATGGTGGGGTGGAGCTCAGGATTGGGATTCTGCCACTGGCGATTCAAATCTTCCCCACTCAGAGAACAACGATGACTACAGCAGAAAGGAGACAGCAGAAGAGGGGAAGGATAGAGAGTGGAGGAGAACAGAGCAACAGCTGGAGAATCATTCAAGACAAGATGTTGTGTGCGTTAATATAAATAAAGCTGTGACCAACGTGCAGGCCCAGGTTAGGCAGATATATACATCTCAGTGTGTATACTTGAAAGCTGTGAATGTGTGTTCATTTCTTTCTACACTCTTTTCACTCACTTTCCATTTACAACGCCATCAGGGTTGAGCATGGGGATGATCTTGAAGATGTAGGCCTCTCTCAGGCTGGCTGCCAGTGGGCTGGTGCTCATCAGGAACTCCAGCGTGCCCTTCATTACCCAGCTGGCGTTGGTCTCTCCAGGGTGCACTCTGGCCGACAGGAAGATCAACGGACGATTCCCTGGAGATTGAGAAAGAGGGATCATAGCACAAGCATAAACAGAGGAATTAAAGAAACAGATTTGTTCACAGCTGAAACAGTGTCAGTGAACTGCAGTTGATGGAAAACCCTATTTGGGAAGCACTGGCATGCCCTGACCTTCTCATGCAGTAATATTCACCCTAATGTTCTTGCAAGCATTAGTGAGAAAGGCATTTCTTTCAGTTGAATTTCTTCATTATGGCGAACTATCCAGGAGCCAAGCATGAATCTCACATTTTGTCCAATGAGAGTGATAGTAAGCAAATAAAAAAATGCATGCACACAGACCTACAGTGTTTTACTTACTAAATTGACAGATGTGATCATTGGAGTTGGACTCTGGCATGGCAGTGATGGTGAGAAGGGGGCAGCCGTTTCCCCCCAGAGTTTTACACAGGACGTCCTGTCTCAGGTATATCTGAGGGGTCCTCAAAGCCTCCAGTTTGGAGAGGTGCATCTGAGGATACAATGACAGAATGACAATTTACAGTTTTTACATTTTGCTAACATTATTATCTACAACTTCCATCTAAGCCCCCATCCCTCTTGGGTTCTCAACATTTCACTACTGAATTGTTGCACTGGCATTTTATTAGGCTATCTGTGATAAAGTGATTCAGTTTGGGTTATTGTTGCTTGTATTATAAGTAATTCTGCATAGTCACTCTATATAAAAGGCAGGCAAAATATAATACAAAAAATATCTATTGACACAATGAGTGAACAGTAGTGTGAGAGCACAGTAGTTATCGGAGCTCAGATTTGAAGGAAATAAATGATGCAACAAGGGAAACAAAACAGTGGCAGTGTATCAAGAGGCAGGGTCTGGGGGTCATCTGGGGTCACACACTGGGGGTTTGGGAGTTTTAGCAGTAGGAAGTAAAGTAATAATTACTCAACGGAAGTATACTGAAAACTGACATTTTTGTAATACTACCTTAAGAGTGGAGTATGTATAAGGGTAATGATAGGCAAAGTAGCAGACATCATCCTTATGGCTGAAGCTTGTGCTGAAGGTCATTGTATAATAGGACTTTCCTTTCTGACCACCAGCTGCAATGGAACTCCTTGCAAAGTGATTCCTAAGGAGGAGGAGGAACATTTCATGAGTAAATGTTGCACAATACAGCACTCATAATACATTCACTCACTGGCCACCTATTAACCTATTGCAATTCAAAACAACAGCTGTGTCATAAATTCTACCTGGTTTACAGTATATTGTTGGACTATTATCTCGGTACATTCCAGCACAAACTGTATAGCATTTTCATTTTTAAAACAGATAAATTATATTTTTTATTGTGTTTTTTTAATATCTTTATTGTTAATTTTCTATTCTATATTTCTTGACCTTTGCAGTATTTGTTTTTATTAAATCTTACTATGTTTTTTGTTATGCACCAAAACTCCAAGGCAAATTCCTTGTATGTGAAAATGTACTTGGCAATGAACCTGATTCTGATGTGTAGTTTCGGTGACATTGTCGGAAATGTGTAAAAGTAATAGTTTAAGGTGGTGTAAGTATATGTAACATTATATATGCAATACTTTGTAAATATCTGAAGCAATTCGTGAAGAAAGGGTGTAAAGGGTGTGTCACCAAGTTTTCACTACACTTTCTCTTCTAAGAATGCTTTCCGAAAATGTTGCAGTACATTAATACTAGCTTAAAATATCTTTGTCAGTGTAGTAAGCTACAAAGTAGTTGAGAGTGCTTTATAGCTACTGTATATAAAATGTATAAATATACAAGGTAACTAATAAACTACAGCACAGAAGCTGCAGTATGGCAGTATAGGTATGCTGCATGAAAACTGTGCTCTTGCACCATTTAAGTGTGATACTTATTAAAAAGGTAGTTTTTGCCTTTCCCCTTCCGACTGCACCTACTTGTAGTAACAGATATCTGTTCCTGTTCTGACCCAGCGAGGCCTGCCACTGATCGCCTCCTGCACAGAGTACATCAGCACCTGCATGCCTGCACACACAGAGACACACACATAAATGGAGAAAGACAAACACACAAGAATGTGCGCCGTCTGATGCTCAAGCGATCTCATATAAACTAACAGGAGGTTAAAAGGCCTTTAAAATCAATACAATCTAATTTAAAGAAATATTTACAAATGTATACAACTCTTCTGCAGGTCAGAAGGAGAATGACAAGTCACATGTTGTTGTGCATCTTACCGTAGTTGAACTGGCTGTTTGACTTTTCAGAGTTGATGATGTTGAAGCGGTAGGTGGTTCCAACACGCATGCCGCTCACCTCAAAGTAGAACCACTGGTGGTAGTGATTACTGTTGATGTCTGAATTCAGCACGAGGTCATACTCATATCTGGAGAAACACCACAACATAAACTGTAAAAGTGGACCCAAACACCATCAACCATAAACAATACTGATGTAACACTTCTTTTGTTTTTAATCCAATTCTGTGATATTTACAGTAGGTTGAAAATAGTAAACATTGACCATGGCTTTAAATGTTATTATGTTAAAAGATGATCTAATTAAAACTGCACATCTAATTGTGTATCTCTTACTGATTCCGAATGTAAAAATATATACTTACTTCCTAATCTGAACTGCCTTCCTGAGGTTGCCAGACTCAAACTGAGAGTTAAACTTCAGTGATTCGCCATCATCTTCAATAACAGGACAACTGAAACAACAAAATGTGAATGATAGATTGAGCTAAAGTAATCTGCTTTGTGAATGCCACAGCTCTCAATATTATCAGAAAAAAATTACAAACTGTAGCTTTTGTCATCATTTTAGCTGCATTTCACCTGAGTGATGTAACTCTTTCGGTTAGCAGACTCGGTAGGAGGGACTCACCTAGGAATGTCCAGGTCGTAAACTACTTTATCCACGATATCATTTGGATGAATCAACCTCTCAGTGTCCTGGAATATTTTAGACCTGCATGATTAGACCCACAAACAAACTCATGATTAACACAATGAAAGGAAAAATATTCTTTCCATTAAAATTTTTTTTTTTTTATTTATGAGGATGAATGCAGTAAGCTGTAATAAATGCCTTTTTCTGCCACCATGAACTTACAGACACAGCAATGTTAAAAGTGTAAACTGTAGCTCATAATCAGACTGAAAAGCCAATTCAGAGCGCCATGAAGAATGTAACCACATTATTGCATTTAACTTTCTCCAAATTGTGCCTGGAAATATGACTCACAACTTGTCCTTGGAAAAAGCAGTTTATCGGTGTTTTAAGCCCCCAACGTCTCCTTCAAGGCAGCGCTGCCCACTAGGAAATCCTAACCATAACTGTAAGGTTAGGGTTAAAGCGTAACTCTCGCCAAAATGCAACCTAGGGTCTTTTGTGAATGTACCCGAATCAAACTTTCGTTTAAAACCATAATTAGGACGGAAGCGCCACTTTTAAGATTGACCGGATTTTAGTTTTTCGGTCAAATGGCCTTTTGAATGGGAGAGCTAGGGGCACTTTTATGATAGCATCAAAATCACTATTTTTGAAACACTAAGAAGGCTTGACACAACATGAAACTTTGCTTGAAGTATCACCAGGGGCTCTACACATGAACGCAAGCATTGAGAACATTGTTTGTGTACACACTTGGGTACATTCACAAAAATGTTACTTTAAGGTTAGGGTTAGGTGCCTTGAAGTCAACAGTCGCACCGCTGCCTGGAAAGAGACGTTGGGGGCTTAAAACACCATCGAGCGAAAAAGCATTCCTAAAACATCATTACTAAAACATCACTATTACTGAGGTTCCAAAAGGTCTGTCTAGAGCTCCACAAGTCAGCACGAGGTCATGCTCAGATCTGTAGTGTAAGTCAAAGATTTAGAAAAGTTTCAAAATATTTGCTCAAATCTGGTAAATCTTTCTGGCATGGTAAACACTACAGTACACTGCAGTTCATTTCCCTTTTCACTTTTATTATATTCTTAGTTGTATAATCTCTATACTCTTTTCAGTTTGAATGCTAAATGATTTCAGAAAAAATGTCTTACCTCTGTACACCATAAACTCTCTCCTGAAGGGGCTCCCTAAATGTTGGGGCTACATGGCCGAAGTAGTCTGGGTAAGCCACTTCAGCGTATTGGGGTACGGAGTGTGTTCCCTTCACCATTTCCACATAAAGGTCTGGGTCATGCAGCGGGAGGAGCAGCGCTGTGTCTGGCACCTCCAGGACTGCTCCTTCCCCTCCCTCATCCTCAGCACCCTCTGAGCCACAATCTGAACCCCAGTTACTGCCTCCTCCTCCCACACGACGAGTAGCGATGCCCCCCAAGAGCAAAGGAGACTGTATGTGCCTCGTCGCATTGACTGGGGATCCTTCTTGTTTGACTCCCCTTCCTCCTCCTTCTCCTGTGTTCAGAGCCCCCTCCTCTTCTAGAGAGACACACTCCAACGCATGTGCTAGGTCCTGTTCTATCATCTGCCCTTGAGAAGGAGGCCTAGCGAGAGAGGACAATGTTGTACATGTGTCGGGGGAAGGAATTCGGGCCTCCTCTTTTTTGACTTGGTCCTTGGTGAGGTGGATGGTGTCCAGTTCTAGAGATGATAGAGGAGCAGGCGGAGTAGGAGTGGGCACAGAAGGAGACGGCAGGGTGTGTTGTCCTTTGGTAGGGTTACAATCCCCCTGAGAGCGCGATTTGGGGACGAGCTTTGGGGACAGGGCTTGAGCTGTGGGCACTATGATTGGCCGAGCGGATCGAGTTGAGGCTGATGATGAGGAGAAAGATGATGATGTGGTAGAGGCACTCTTTGAGGATTCAAAGTTATAACCCTGTACAAATAAGATATATCGATCAGAAAGAATGTTTGTGATAGAGACCGCACACTCCCGTAAAAACATAATCAAGGATCTTTTATTTACACTGAAAACAGCAACAAGAGCTGTGCTCAGCGCTTCGCCAGGCTCATAAAATGTGCAATGGGCCAAAAGCCTAAATTTTAAGTTTTTGTAGTAATTAATAATGGCATAGACGTGTGCAAAACAGGTTTAACCATCTCAGACATTAAAAATAAAATAATAAATAATTAAATAAATAATAAATATAAATACAATTCAATGTAATAAAATTAAATAAATACATAGGAACAAATAATCACGAAAAGTAAAAGAAAATAAGGCAAGATATATTGATGTCTTGACCAGATATTTCTATGTGACCATGTTGTAGGAAATGTCTCGTACTAATTCATTCTGACACACAACTGCTGACGTTAAGCCAATAAAATCACATTTTAATATTACATAAAAATGTGCCTATATAACAGAGTATAGTGCCAACACATTGTTTAGCACTGCCACATACTTATTAATACGCCAATTCAGCTATAATTCATGTTAATTTAAACAGATGGTTTTTTTCCACCTTGAAATCATTTCAACATGGGCACAAAATTACTGACCTGGAAGTCTTCAGAAAGCTCCAAGAAGAACCTCTCATAGACCCTCAACTCCTCGAACGGACGACCAGGGTTCTTTTTGGGATGTAGTTTGTTTAGGTCCGTCTCTATGTCATCATTCTGATCAAAAAGACCCACAGGAAGCAAACACTGAAATGTAAAACTTCAGACTGTGTGCTATGTGGCTGTATTTGGGCTATTGCTTATATTTGTTGCTATCTAAAGAATATGAGAGGCAGATGAAAGGAAAAAAGCTAACCCACTTATTTTGTGTAACGGTTTAATTTTAGGGGGATTTAATAGTGTTCGGAAATGTTGAGTGCCTCGATGGATTGCTTACTCACAATGTAAGGGCAGAACAATGTTTTGATTAAATAAGGAATTGTAAATGCATATCATATATGGTTTACATGTTTGACATAGTGATACTGGAGTGTTAGGCACTGTCATTTGAGTGGTGGTTGGTGAGTTCTGACTGCCCTCTGCTGGAAATTAGAGAAGTGCATCAACAATCAGCAAAATAGTAAAGTCCCTACATATCAATAACAGTATGCTAATGTAATAATTATTGATTGATATAAACATTCATGATTTTTAACTAAATGGCCTATTTGGATGGATTCACATCCTTTAGCCAATTTGGGTCATTATTATTATAGATCACAACCATTTATGAAGTTCAACCATGATGCAAAAATGTTGTAAAAATGTTTAAAATGTAAATCACTTCGGCCTAAACTGTCTCCGTCTCTGTACTACCACTGGCGTACAAAGAACATATACTCCACATTTTAAAACACAAAGTGCAACACGTAATTTCATTTAATTTAATTTATAGTCTTTATTGATCCCCAATGGGGAAATTACAATTTACTGTTTGTTATTACACATTGTGTGTATTACACACTACACACAGTGAAACACACACACACTTTTACATGCACTAATGGGGAGATGTCAGAGATGTCTACAGAACAGGAGCCCTGAGCAGTTTGGGGGTTCTGTGCCTTGCTCAAGAGCACCTTGGCAGTGCGCAGAAGGTGAACCTCTCCAGCTACCAGTCCACCTCTATACTTCGGTCTATACGGGGACTTGAACCAGCGACCCTCTGGTTCCCAACCCAACTCCCGACGGACTGAGCTACTGCCACCCATGTGGAAATATTGTGTCTGCATGAGAGTGCTGAATATTACCGCAGTGCGCCGATCCTTCTCGTCCTCGTCATTCTCAGTATCGTTCTCTGTGTCCCCGTCAGTTTCCTCGTTATCATCACTTTCATCTACCACATCATCCACTGGGGGGGGAGAGAGACACACAGACACAGACACAGACACACACACACACACACACACACACACACACACACACACACACACACACACACACACACACACACACACACACACACACACACACACACACACACACACACACACACACACACACACACACACACACACAATTAAGTGGCTTTATCATTTTCCACAGTGTGTGTAAGGCTGGCACAACTCAACTGACTTTGGTCACTGAGTTCAATTGCTATGACAGGAACAATGTTAACAAAAAGATGTGAGCAGCCATGATTCAGAGATGAGTGAGAGATTTAAAGGACAGACAGTCTGAATATATTTCTTCAAATACATTGAGATGGTGATATCAATGACAACTTGTCTATGTAATAGCAGTAGCTTGTTATATTATATTGTTATGTTATATTATACTGTTCTCCATGGTTGGGATACTGACATCACATACATGTTTTCAAGAATATAGAGGAGTCAACACAACTGTGCTGGTTACTACTGGGTTGCTGTTGCCAATAAGAACTGTCAAAACTGTGGTGTACATAATTGTTTTTACGGAGTTCCTGTTTGATTTTGCACTCGCCAGGGAAATTAACTAAATTGTGTGGACATTTACATCATCATGGGCATGCTTTATTTCAGATCAGATAAAGGGGCTCAAATATTTCACCAAGAAAGCCTGTGGAAGCAAGGAGGCAAATTAGTCGAGTACAGTGCAAGTGCATGTCAGTCTACTAGTGAGCAAGCATGCACTAATCAATGTGTACTAAGCATCTTTATTACACGTTTATTACCAACACATGTCATGTTAGTTTAGTGACGTTAAAGTATGACGTGAGGTGAATGAGAAAGCAGCAGTGAGGGAGTCTATATACTCTGAGGAGTTGTGTCTTAGGTTCGTCTTACCCTTCTTTAAGGGCCTGTCGCAGAGCTGATGATTTTTTCTTCCTGTAAGGCACATTGTGTGCAGCAGTGTTGCCATTAACCATTTATGCGTTTCAGGGATGTAAGCATAATTTGTGTGTGTGTCCGTGTATAATGCATGACTGAATCTAGCAGCAATGACTGTGATAAAAAAAAGTCTATGTGTCTGTCTGTACTGCATAATCATCAATGTAAGGCGTGTGCATGCTGTACACTGCGATATGCTTGGGCACTCTCTAGTGAAGTGTGTGTGTGTGTGTGCGTGTGGGTGTGAGCGTTTCTCACCCCCAGGTGGCTGGCTGTACAGCTGCGCCACAGGCCCTACAGCAGGGACATGTGGCAGCTGGTATTGGAAGGCCGATTTGATGGTGGGCAGAGGCAGACGGTTCTTAGGAAAACACTTCCTCATGATGAGACTCGAAGTGTTGACAAGCGGGTCCAGAGTCCGCACCGGGAGACACTCCTTGACATAAAACCACACAGAAAGTAAAGAGTAGGTGAGATGGGGAGAGTGTGTGTGTGTGTGTGTGTGTGTGTGTGTGTGTGTGTGTGTGTGTGTGTGTGTGTGTGTGTGTGTGTGTGTGTGTGTGTGTGTGTGTGTGTGTGTGTGTGTGTAGTACATATGTGTTGCATGCTTTAATTGTTGGCCATGAGTATCTATCACATTCTCACTCACAGTGGATGAGTTGTAGAGGATCCTCATGCCATCAGCATCTAGGAATGCTTTCCTGCCAAGCTTTATGTTGGTGATGTTCCTGAGGCAGACCAGCAGCCCTTTGCGAATCAGCATGTGGCGATGTCGTGTGTCATTGCGATGCCAGTCCTGGTACAGAGCCAGCAGGACTGGCACATGTCCACCATCCACTGCACGGCGAGCATTCGTTTCTGCACAGGGAAGAGAAAAAAGGGAGGAGAGAAAGCGGTGATAATTTGTACTTTACGACTGTGGGATGGGATGAAGAGAATCATGGGAGATGTAAAAAAAAGAAGTTTGTTGGGAGTTAGATAACTTGAAATCCATGTTGATAAAGGTGAGAGAGGCAGAAGGAACCAGCACTAATTAAGGATCATTACACTAGTCAAGTCAATGCTACAAAGCAAATTACTCACTGGATTTGAGCAGTGCTCCCAGTGCGTCCAGTGCTACCCTGTTGATTTAGAAAGGCAAATGGGTTACATGGCTGAACAAATGTCAACGACAGATTAAAAGTTAATAAAAGAGGTCTGAAAGAGGCAAATGTGGCCTGTAGATGTCACTAGTTTCTTATAACATAGCATTCATGCTGGCTCATTAACACATTAGACCGCTTACTTAAGTAGGCTGGTGTTCTTCTTGCTGTACGGCGCAACAATCTTGAACATGAGCTCCACCACTCCGTTCTTACCCAAAGAAATAGCATTCACCGCTTTACAAAAACAGACACATACATGCAGAGATATCAGGCAAAAGTAGAAACTGACAGCACTTAAAAAGTATTTCTTGGTGGAATCTCCTCAACCTTTGATAGTATTTCAAAGTTTAAAACGACTCACAGTTGGTGGAGTAAACCCTGAGAACCTGCAGGCAGGGAAGGAGCAGTTTGGTATTCTGTAGGTTCTGTTTTAGTAAGTTGACGGTGACGTTCAGCGCTCCACTCAAGCGCGCCTTCACTCCAAACTTTCGGTCTGAACACACAGAGGTTGTAAGGTCAGTGATTATACAGAGAATAATCACTAGATTTTCAGTGTTTTCTTCAAAACACTAAATAACAATACAGTCTTAGGGGCACCTGTAGAGTTTTTACGAGTCCCTGTTTTGTTTATATTGTGTACACACACACACACACACACACACACACACACACAAACACACACACACACACACACACACACACTTCTACCGATCTACAGTAACATGCCAAGAAATTTAGCAATTTGCCCGCAAAGGCAGGAAAGAAGAACACAGCTAGCACAGATTGAGATTGAAGATATCAGATCTACCTTTTGGGCCAACCTTGGCGAGCAGTGAGTGAAGCTGAAGCATGAGTTCTTCACTGGGAGGCAACTCTTTAATGGCAGTGATCAGAATCTGGAATAATATTCCTGTTCCTCCTTTAGACACAAATACTCCCACCCTGCGACCTCTGCCTAAAGACAGACAACAACAGTAAAAAAGCATTAGATGTGATAATGCATGATGGTGAATATGCAGTTGAAAACCTTAAAACATTACTACTTTAGCAATCCAAGCTACATTTTCAAGTTTTATTAGTGACACAATGCATTGTTTATGCTTTTAGAATATAATTACTTCTTGTCACATGAAAAAGTAAACACTTTGCAAGTACCCCAAATATTTCATTTCTAAATTAGAAATGACAGTTAAATTGCCCACTAAGTGATTATTCAGCAGGGAAGTAAATGTTGTAATCAGCTCTCAAAACCAAATGCTCATCAACTGTGAAAATAAATAAATAAAAAGAAATAACCTCTACTCACCCACAGTCAGCAGCTCACTAAGAATGTACAAAATGTTAAGAGTGGTCTGGACATCCCTGGAGTTCTGTCGAAGACACACAGAACATTCGATAAACAACATAGAAATGTGCGCAATTATCTCTTCAGACAATAGTTTACTTGCTGTTCCTTCTCTTAGGTGTGCAGTCTAATCTCAAATCAAACAATGCATCAATGTAAAATCTGTGGTGGGGTTTCCCACAGCTGTTCATAACTAGAATGGATGCATTTCTTATGTCTCTGCATGCAATGTTTTAAACAGTGAGCTTATTCTGGCAAAGCTCACATCATGGATGTCTATTAGGTTTATGAAGGATGTCTCAAAGGGAGGGAAATACACCTTCTGTGCACCTTCAATGCATCAATACTTTTCTCCGTTTTTTGATTTTCCTTTCACCGTGGAGGCATGCAACAATAAATCAATTCTTCATGAATTCGAGGAAACATTTGGACGATAAATATGAAGCTACCATCTTCAGCTAAGTCAGCTTAGCACACTGGTACAGTGCAAGTCTTTCATAGTCAAATAGTCAAAAAGGAAACCACTCTATCCATTTGTGCAAACAGAAGTGAAAACTACAGAGTAAGCTTAGTGTTAAAGTGTTGTCATGCACTGAGCTGCGATCTCCAATTATGTTGATGAATGAGCTGACCTCCAGTGAAGCCAGGATGACCTCCATGCCACTGGAGCCTTTGGACATCACCTCTTTCCCGCTCTTCTCTGCAACACACAACAAAATAAAAAGGACCAGAAATGTGAAGATAAACAGTACTGCATTTGTGCAAAACAGTTGAGGGACCTCTCATACAAGCAAATTGAGGGCTGTTTTTCCATGTAGAGCAGGTTGTCCTGTAAATGTTTGGTCGACCATTAAAGACAAGTCACAGTGTCACAGAGGATTATCTTGGAAAGTGTGAAGACCACTGCCCTGGCTTACTTGTAGTTACAACGATTCTGCTGGATTACACAATACATACTGTATATACTTTGTGTCAAATATTAGCTTTTGCACACATGAGCTTTACCTTTATCCTCTTAGAAACTGTCCCACTCAGCAAGATGTAGTTTTGTACCTTCTTTCTTTCTCTCTTTCAAATCATACCCTAGACCTGCCCTGTAATTTAGGAGCTGACAGATTCCCGACCTCTTTGAAGAGGCCTCAGTGAGTGGTCCTGTCCATTTGTGAAACAAAATGCAAATTCTCCAAGCTCAAACACAGGACTGACGTGGCCAGGATAGCTCAGTCGGTAGAGCGGGCGCACATATACAGAGGTTCATGCCTCGACGCAGAAGGTCCAGGGTTCGAGTTCGACCTGGGACAATTTCCTGCATGTCTTCCCCCTCTCTCTCCCTCTTTCATTGCTTTCCTATCATTAAAGGCGGAAATGCCCAAAACATTAGATTTAAAAAACACAGGACTGAAAGGAGGTAACAGATACTGAAGTCCTTCAACCTTTTAAAAATTACTTATTAAAGCGTAACTCTCGCCAAAATGCATCCTATGGTATTTTTGTGAATGTACGTGAGTCGACCTTTAGCTTAAAAGCATATTTAGGATGGAATTGCCACTTTTAAGATTCACCGTATTCTCGTTTTTGGGTGAAATGGCCTTTTGAATGGGAGTGCTAGGGGCACTCTCTTGCTAGCCTCAAAATAGCTATTTTCGAAATACTAAGATAAGAAGTAGGGCTGGGCGATAAAACGATAACGATATGTATCGCGATAGACATGTAATCAATATCAATAAAAAATGCGCTCGATAAAAGTTCGATAATTTTTTTTTTTTTTTTTTTTCTTCTTCGTCGGAAGAAACCAGAGGTTTCAAAGCAAGTTTGGTTGCATGAACAAAGGCACTCGCTCTCTGGTAGCCTAGCAACGTAGGGAGTGACACGCTAACAGCCAATCATGTAACAGTATTGTGTTTGGTTGCGCCATATCATTGTCTCGTGTTGGATTCTTCAATAACAGAAGCGGCGTGGAGTGATAAGTGGAAAATGCGTGCTGCAGCGAGCGCGGAAGTTCTTGATGAAACGGGAAACGTCAGCTCGCCAATATGGCAGTTTTTTGGATTTTATAAGTCTTACCGTAGTCAGACCAATGTCGTCTGCAAATTATGCAAGACCACCGTCCCCACCGCAAACCTGTTTTACCTTTGGAGCACAGCCGTATTCGCCAGCAACGTCCAACAACATCTGCAGCTGGAACCCCGCACAAGCAGCAGAGCACCACGGAGAGGTACTCTCAGTGCCTTATGACTGTAAAAGCTAAACGGTACAAATAAATAACGGAGGCAGTGGCATATCATATAGGCAAAGACATGCTTCCGCTGAGCACCCCCCCACCATGTACGGTTTAGGCTGTACCGTGACTGTTAGACGGAGAAAAATAATAACTGTTACTGTGCTGTATCAGGTTTGTTTTTTATGTTACTGATGTAAAGTCTACCTCAGTTTTATTTCAATTTCTCCTACGTTTACAAAACACTGCACATATTTAAAAACACTTCATTCACCAGAAGTGTTCATTGTGATTTTAGACTTATGTTTCCATTTGAATTATTTGAGTGTTTTCCATGGTTGTGTTGACATTTCTGCTTTTATTACTGAGGGGATTATAATCGGAGGAAGGTTAAGCTTAAAATAAAAACGTTTAAATTGAATACATTTTTTTCTCCTGGTCCTTATTTTAAATAGGTCATAAAAAATATCAATAATTATCGATATCGACTGATATGAAACACTTATATCGTGATACAGTTTTCAGCCATATCGCCCAGCCCTACTAAGAAGGCTCGACACAACATGAAACTTTGCTTGAAGTATCACCAGGGGCTCTACACCTTAACGCAAGCATTGACAACAGTGTACACAGATTTACTAAAAAGAAAGTTTTTGAACAACTCACCGCAGCTCCGTTGTCTCTAGCCGCAGCAATTTTTATCAGTCAAAACGAGTAGATATAAAAATATTAATGATTAATCGATAGTCGATCATTAATTCTCCCAACGATCGATGAAGAAAATGTAATTGAATGCCCATCCCTACTACCTACAGTTTTTTACTGAAATTTTAGGAGTTCAAGTCCATTGTATAGCTTGAAATGGTACAAAAGTAAGTGGTGAACTGCCAGAGGTTAAAAAAAAAGTAAGGTTACCCAAAACTGAAAAATAATGTACATTTCAGAATTTTACCAAAAGGGCTTTTTCAGGAAACAAGAAATGGGTTAACAACATAAAGCTGTTCTGCAGCAATGGAGGTTGATCAAGCTTTGAAAGTTGTTGCTACCAATTCCCACAAGTGTCCCAACTTGTCTGGATTATTTACAACCCCGTCTGTATAAACACACTGTGGTACCATACCCTCATGAGCATTATTTGAACAGTATTGTACTGCAGAAAGTAGTGTGTTGCTATAAAAATGGCAAAAAAAAGGCAATTAACAATGGAAGAGAGGCAGTGAGTACAGTATTCTTCACCATGAAAAGGCACTTAGAAACTGGGGGAAACTCTGACAGGAAGAGGTCTGGCAGACCCAAAGCCACAACAAAATCAGAAGACAAGTTTCTGAGAGTCAACAACTTGCGTGATAGGTGGATAGAGAAGACTTCGAGCTGCAGGTTTGATACGTCGAGTTGCAGCAAGAAAGCCATTGCTAAGACGTCAGAATAAGAAAAGGAGGCTTGCCTGGGCCAAGAAACACCGCCAATGGACTACTGAAGACTGGAAGAAGGGGTTATGGACTGATGAATCAAAATTTGAAATCTTCGGCTCATCACGCAGGATTTCTGTTTTTCTGTGTGACATCAACTGTCAAACATGGAGGAGGAAGCGTGATGGTCTGGGGCTGTTTTGCTGGATCCAGGGTCGGTGATTTGTACAGAGTGAAAGGCACCCTGAACCAAAACGGCTACCACAGCATTTTGCAACGCCATGCAGTACCCTCTGGTATGCGCCTAGTTGGTCAAAGACCCAAAACATAAGTCCAAGCTACACCAGAACTACCTTAGGAAAAAAGAACAAGATGGTAAGCTTAGAAACATGGAGTGGCCAGCACAGTCACCAGACTTAAACCCCATTGAGCTGGTTTGGGATGAACTGGACAGGAGAGTGAAAACAAGTGCCACACATTTATGGGAACTTCTGCAACAGCGTTGGGAAGAACTTTCTGAAGAATATTTGATTTCCATTGTAGAAAGAATTCCACGAGTGTGTTCAGCTGTTCCATCTGCCAAATGGGGCTATTTTGATGAGTCAAAAGTTTAGAATACATTTTGGTTTATACATTGATTTCATTTCTTTTTGTTCTATTCTTTCATTTCAGAGTATAAAAAGAACTGCATGAATTTCAATAAAAACCTGGAAAAAGTGGGGTGTATATTATATAAATTATATATAAATGTTTTCATCATTGTGGACCCTACCTGTGGGTTCTGGGGAGACCACAGATTGACAGTATGTCCTGGTGTAGCGGTACTCCATTGCATAACAAAAGGTCTCAAAGTTCACCAAAGCTTTGGGTGAGAAGATGTCCTGTTTTCCAAAATCCCAGGTTCAGTGCCTCTGGAGTCCAAAATGTTGAATCTAAACGCCTAAGAGTTTGCTAGTCTTTCAATGGTATTTCTCCATCCCTCTAAGGCTACAAGCAAACTGCTTCACTGGTCAAACCTCCAACTGTGTACCAAACACTGAGCTTAGGGGCAGGACACCATGAACTTAGTAATCAGTACCTCCTCTTGCACGCTACCAGAATCTGAAACACCAACTGCTCCTACAGAAAACTACTTACGTGTCTTTACTGCCTCCTAAGCTCTAAAACTCTGAACATGAGACAAGAGTACAGCAAAGTCCGTCTCTGGGTGTATAGTTACTGTGAACAGGGTCACAGACCCCCACCTTCCCCAGAACCAACGTCATGCTCGTACAAATTTCAAGTTGAGGCTGCAAGCAGGGTGTGACAGACAGACATGCAGTAGATGAGAGAGGAACAGCTGACATATCACGATTAAAAGGGTCAACAAATTTACTTTGAAGTGGGAGGAAGCAATGAATCATGGGAAGACGATATTCAAGAAAAGCACAAGAGGGAAGAATTCAAAGTATGC
This sequence comes from Gymnocephalus cernua, assembly GCA_023631565.1. Lineage (NCBI taxonomy): Eukaryota > Metazoa > Chordata > Actinopteri > Perciformes > Percidae > Gymnocephalus > Gymnocephalus cernua. The sequence continues at coordinate 17,013,495 of CM042425.1, forward strand.
CAGAAGGCTCAAAATACTAAG
>CM042425.1:17028515-17241015 GCA_023631565.1 Gymnocephalus cernua
ATACTCAAACTTGATCAGGACACATACACTGAAAGGTTTATTCCAAGGTCGGTTTCCACTGCATTAATGATTAGTGTTGCCATTTTCATCATGGCAAATACATGTGGAAGGTTCAAGCAAGGCAAACTAATTATCTGCTGTGTTTTACAAAAAACTCTGTTTCAGATACAGACAGTGCAACAAGAACACAAACAATAGGGAAAAACACTGGTGCACAGACAGTTACAAGGTAGAATAGTGCAAAAGCAGGATCACATCACGGAGAGTAAAGGTAAGCACTCAGTGAGTGAGTGAGTGAGTGAGTGAGTGAGTGAGTGAGTGAGTGACAGAGATAGAGATAGAGAGAGAGAAAGAGAAAGAGAGAGAGAGAGAGAAAGAGAGAGAGAGAATGTGAACAGATGGTTGTGACAGAGCAGCTTTCACACAAAAACAAACATACTATATATATCATAGACTGCATGTGCATTTGTGTAAGCAAAACAATTAGTTTGTCTTTGAATTGCAAAGCAACTCACCCTTTCTCTGTGGCCATTTTGGGTTTGTTCATGTTTAACTACTTCAACATTTCATGTCGTCTGCAAGAGAAAGAAAATAAAAGACCTTACTGACAGAAAAGGTGAAGCATAAACATACTGTACAATTTTAGAAATGAGCATCATAAACCTTTGCCTTGTGTTCCAAAAGAGACACTGAACTCCGTCAGTTGTATAATCTCAGACTCTAGTTGGCCCTGCAACTATGTCAAAACCAGATGACGATCAACCTAAATGTTTTGATCTGTCCATGTGTTAGGCCTGTAACAAACGTGTGAACTGTCCAGGATGTGCTGAACACCTACAGCTGCTGAGAGATGGCCCATATTGACCATACCAGGACTTACTATCAGATAGAACCTCCTGAATGATTTTACACAAAACATAAAGGGGCTGCCCTACATTCTGCAGATCTCAAATGTCTGGAGACAAAAGACTCATAGACAAGGTCACTTTAACAGAAGGTTTGGAAAAAAAAAGCAACGCTAGCGGACAGCTGCATTATATCAAACGACAAAACAACACGATCATTCAGCAATAAAGTCTAGCATGTGACTTCAGCAACAGTTTAGTGAATTGCATTTTCACAGGTCTCCCATGAGTCCTAAATTAGATTAGGTCAGACAGTGAATACAGGAGCATTTACACACTGAGATAAGATGAGTCATAAACAATGCTGCTGTAAAACGTAAAAAAAAAGAAGAAGCTATCAGTTAACAACATAGTGTAATAAGTAATATGGTGCTTACATGACAAATAACATGTTTTAACCAATAAAACACATAATACAGTTAAAAGGGGGGAAAACGCCAGAATTGGTACCACACATCAATAACATGTTTAAAGTATTTCTCCAATTAAAAATAAGCTTTGAACGAAACTGGTTAAGGCTTTTCCAAAGCTTGCAGAGTCAGACTTCAAAAGCCCACCAACACTTTTAACACTTCGTACTAGACAGGGACAACCAGATGAGGATCGAGCAGTTAGATCAGACCATATAGAGCCTTGTGTGTTAGGCATAATCTTTTTAAAGCTTTCTTCAAAGCAATTGTAAAATTGACATGTTGTGGAGGCCAGCTGTCATTGGTAGCCTGTCCACAGTGCTTCCACAAACCAGAATTTAAAATGAATTTAGAAAACATGATAAGATATCGTCATAACAACAGCCCACATGGACATTTGGGTTAGTCACTGTTATTAGGCTATTGTTAGCAAGGTAAACAGCTAGGTACGGCGGTTTTTGCAAGATGATAAATTAGATAAGCTGTGGCTGGTGTCCGCTGCACCTGCTGGACTAGTCACTCATTAACGACCGCCTGTCTGCGCCAGCAGGCTAGCTAACGGAAGAATATGCTAACAATAAAGAGCACACAGACGGTGTTAGCTAAAGCAATAGGCCTGCATAATACTAACAAGAACAAGGAATTTACGAACCTGTATGAAAAGGAACTGCTGTCCCATTCAGGGTGGACCAATTCCAAGATAAGGGGGGGGCCGCTACTATGTCTGAGCGTTGCCTGAAACGCCCTGATGGTGTTGTGATGAGACCAGCCCCAATTGTCAGAGGGGCTGTCAGTGAACAACGCGAGAGTACGTTTCTCTGCGTGGTTTTAGGTGCTGTTGGGATGAGAATAGAAATCTCCCTGAGAAGCCAGGTGCATCATAACCTTCACCAAAATATAACATTAATATAGTTTAATACCTATACTGGCCAGGTTGTAAGCTACACATTGTTCATTGGGGGCTTGTTCTCCATCACGACATATAAGGACTACATTTCCCAGGTTGACAGTGACCTGTGACGTTAAATTTATGCGCCGATCTTTACAGTCGTTGAACAGATCTAAGGTTTGTGCAAATTTACAAGGAAAATATGTCTTTCTAATAACAATTTTCTTGTTTTGTATACCTGATCAAATTGACTAACGTGTTAATATAACGTGTGATAATCTAGCTTTGTTTACAGGATACTCCACTGTGGGCAACATTGCTTGTTAGCACACGGTATTACAAGCTATTCTGACGTTGGTGATAGCTAGCTAACATTTCCTATGCATATCACGTCATTTGATAACCTGCATGATTAACCTAAAATGCACTTCTGCAACGTACGTCGTTTTGTAAACGGTACAAATGTAGGTTAACTCGTTACACTAGTGTTGATGATGGTGCCAAAATAGCCAAATAAGCTGACAGACTCTCGTGTGTATTTGTTTGACAAGTAATGTTAGCTAGCTACGTTATCTTTCTCTTAATGAGATGCCTCCTAATGCCAGACTGAAATAAATCCACCAATGTCTTCTTTAACCTGTAATTACTTTACCTGCATGTGGTATAATCGGTTCTAGTGTGTTTATATGACACACACATATGCCTGGCTGCAGTTGTTGCCTCTCAGTTAGTAAATCTCAATTAAAATGCATTTTGTGTATTTGATAGATGTGCTATAAACATTATTATGTAAATATAAATTCATAAGGTAGTTAAAGGTTAATACATCAGTCATACGGGAGGGGGGGGGGGGGGGGGGGGGGTGGATAAAAGGCTGAGACTTTCCAGTGCACTCAGTCGTGCAATTTACACCTTTTTAGGCTCTGATTTTAAGCTTCTCAAGTCGGTTCACAGAGCATGATGTTAATACTCCCCCTTTACCCTAGATCATAACATACTGCCTGTTCAGCTTTCCAGGTGTAGAGGTCCCTACGTAGTATGGACATGTGTGAAAGAGATACAGCAACCTGTAGGACATAAATATATATATATATATATATATATATATATATATATATATATATATATATATACAGTAGGGAGAACAAGTATTTGATACACTGCATATTTTGCAGGTTTTCCTACTTACAAAGCATGTACAGGTCTGTACTTTTTATCATAGGTACTCTTAAATGGTGAGTGACGGAATCTAAAACAAAAATCCAGGAAATCCCATTTTATGATTTTTAAGTAATTAATTTGCATTTTATTGCATGACATAAGTATTTGATACATCAGAAAAGCAGAACTTAATATTTGGTACAGAAACCTTTGTTGGCAATTACAGAGATCAAACGTTTCCTGTAGTTCTTGACCAGGTTTGCACACACTGCAGCAGGGATTTTGGCCCACTCCTCCATACAGACCTTCTCCAGATCCTTCAGGTTTCGGGGCTGTCGCTGGGCAATACGGACTTTCAGCTCCCTCCAAAGATTTTCTATTTGGTTCAGGTCTGGAGACTGGCTAGGCCACTCCAGGACCTTGAGATGCTTCTTACGGAGCCACTCCTTAGTTGCCGTGGCTGTGTGCTTCGGGTCGTTGGCATGCTGGAAGACCCAGCCACGACCCATCTTCAATGCTCTTACTGAGGGAAGGAGGTTGTTGGCCAAGATCTTGCGATCATGGCCCCATCCATCCTCCCCTCAATACGGTGCAGTCGTCCTGGCCCCTTTGCAGAAAAGCATCCCCAAAGAATGATGTTTCCACCTCCATGCTTCACGGTTGGGATGGTGTTCTTGGGGTTGTACTCATCCTTCTTCTTCCTCCAAACACGACGAGTGGAGTTTAGACCAAAAAGCTCTATTTTTGTCTCATCAGACCACATGACCTTCTCTCATTCCTCCTCTGGATCATCCTGATGGTCATTGGCAAACTTCAGACGGGCTTGGACATGTGCTGGCTTGAGCAGGGGGACCTTGCGTGCGCTGCAGGATTTTAATCCATGACGTCATAGTGTGTTACTAATGGTTTCCTTTGAGACCATGGTCCCAGCTCTCTTCAGGTCATTGACCAGGTCCTGCCGTGTAGTTCTGGGCTGATCCCTCACCTTCCTCATGATCATTGATGCTCCACGAGGTGAGATCTTGCATGAAGCCCCAGACCGAGGGAGATTGACCGTCATCTTGAACTTCTTCCATTTTCTAATAATTGCACCAACAGTTGTGGCCTTCTCACCAAGCTGCTTGCCTATTGCCCTGTAGCCCATCCCAGCCTTGTGCAGGTCTACAATTTTATCCCGTATGTCCTTACACAGCTCTCTGGTCTTGGCCATTGTGGAGAAGTTGGAGTCTGTTTGATTGAGTGTGTGGACAGGTGTCTTTTATACAGGTAACAAGTTTAAACGAGTGCAGTTAATACAGGTAATGAGTGGAGAACAGGAGGGCTTCTTAAAGAAAAACTACCAGGTCTGTGAGAGACGGAATTCTCACTGGTTGGTAGGTGATCAAATACTTATGTCATGTGATAAAATGCAAATTAATTATTTAAAAATCATACAATGTGGTTTTCTGGATTTTTGTTTTAGATTCCTTCACTAACAGTTTAAGAGTACCTATGATAAAATGTACAGACCTGTACATGCTTTGTAAGTAGGAAAACCTGCAAAATATGCAGTGTATCAAATACTTGTTCTCTCCACTGTATATATATATTTATATATTTCAGTTTGTCCTCACATTTATCAATGTAAAATATGACTGGCTGTGCTGATTGCACTGCATGTTTAAAGCTTGATCACCCAGCAGTGTTTGCCAACTCACCTTTGGAATGTCCGGTGGAGAAGGTGAATGAATGTAGCAAATGCTTTTGTGAATGTAAATGTTTATTTTTAAGTTTATGGTTAATAAATATGTAAAGACAGCCAGCTGCTGAACACTTCCTATGCTACAAGACAAGAGGGTCTTCATTGGCTCTTCATTGTAATCCAATTGTATAGTGCTGGGTTTTCTTACTGTGGACAGTTTGACTTCAAAACACTGGCATGGCCTACTGTCACACCCAAATTGATGAGAGCCATCATTAATGTTATTAGTTACACCTGTGCAGTTCATGCTATGGTAAGGCAAAATGTCTGATTTAAAAAAAAAAAAAGGGTCTGCTTAAAGTGTTTGAACAGTTAAAGAACCAAAAATAGGGCGCGCAGATAGCTCAGTTGGTAGAGCGGGCGCCCATATATAGAGGTTTGCTCATCGACGCAGCGGGCCCAGGTTTGACTCCTACCTGAGGCCCTTTGCTGCATGTCATTCCCTCTCTCTCCCCTTTCATGTTTTCATCTGTCCTGTAAAAAATAAAGGCCGGAAATGCCCAAAAAATAATCTAAAAAAAATAAGAACCAAAAATAAATGTTATGTATGATCTGTTTTGCAGTCAGACACAAAATATTTTGACATTTTCCCCTCTTTAAAAATGCCTTGTAATAGCTAACTAAGCTTGTAATATTTTGAACACTTTGTCCTAGTTCTCTTTGTGTTTCTTTTTAGTAGTCACCATGGTGATGAAGTCAGCAGTTGAGGATGATGATGCTGGCTGGGGGCTGGGCATCCCAGAAAAGATGAAGAACAATGCCAACTGGGTTAATATTACACATGAATTTAAGGGCGCGTGCAAAGGTACAGTGTGTGTGTGTGTGTGTGTGTGTGTGGGTGGGGGGGGGGGGCGTTATGAAAGGTTCTGATGTGTTCCTCCTTTTCTCTTTTCTTGTCCTCATCCTTTATGCAGAGTTGAACCTTGGAGAGTTGCTTCATGACAAACTGTGAGTAGGACAAAATGCTTTTTGCACACTCACCCTTTAAAGAGTCAGTTCACTCAAATTACAAAAAGAAACACTGTCAGCATACTGCTAGGTGATGTGAGTCAGCCTGCTTAACCTCCCAAAAAATGTAGACACTAAATGTTCTTCTATGGTGGCAGGTTTGGCTTGTTCGAGGCCATGTCAGCCATAGAGATGATGGATCCTAAGATGGACGCAGGAATGATTGGAAACCAGGTCAACAGGAAAGTGCTCAACTTTGAACAAGCTATCAAGGTGCAGGACCGCTGACCTCTCACTGCCGCACAATGAAAACATTTTACTGTACACTGTATATTAACCACCAAGTCATTTATATTACTCTTCTTTTGTTTGTTCTAGGAAAGTGCCATCAAGGTGAAAGACCTTAGTCTTCCTGAACTCATCGGGATCATAGACACATGTTTCTGCTGTTTGGTGAGTTTTACTTTCTTATACTGTAAACGTTCAACATTGTGGGTTTTGTGTGTGATATGAATCTGTGATAGATGTGATAGAAAACTGTCAATATAAATAATAAATGGCAAGCCAACTTGTAGTGTATACAAACTATAGATTTTTTTCTCAACAGACAAACAATGAAAAAAAAAAAAAAAGCTGAATTAAAAAAAGTCATGAAGGTTGTTTTGAAATAAAAGTCACTGAATTTAATTTTAGATCAGCACCACTGTGGGAAACCCAGTGTTCATGTGTGCATGTTTGTGTGTATTCCTAGATCACGTGGCTTGAGGGCCACTCCCTGGCGCAGACGGTGTTCACCTGTCTGTACGTCCATAACCCCGACCTGATTGAGGAGCCAGCCCTCAAAGCCTTTGCCCTTGGCATCCTGAAGGTGTGTGACATCGCCCGAGAGAAAGTCAACAAGGCCGCTGTATTCGAGGAGGTAAGCAACTTGTAAGCAAAAGTGTGTGTGTGTGTGTGTGTGTGTGTGTGTGTGTGTGTGTGTGTGTGTGTGTGTGTGTGTGTGTGTGTGTGTGTGTGTGTGTGTGTGTGTGTGTGTGTGTGTGGCTTTAACATGTCCTGGAAGTCAGGGAATCATTTGTATTATTGGTGTTTCTGCCTTGCCCTCTGGTATTTATGTAAACTTTTTTTTTTTTTTTTTTTAAAGCTGAAATTGCAATTGATAACTGTCATATTTATTTGTGTGAATGTATATTTTGTTTTTCCTCATGTTTTGTAGGAGGATTTCCAGGCCATGACCTATGGCTTCAAGATGGCCAATAATGTAACAGACCTGCGGGTGACAGGTACAAGTACTGTATTGTAACAGATCATTAAGTCTGCAGATTTACATATTCTGAGGCCATTACAGATATTACTGTTGATTCAGAGAAACAAAGGTGAGGTAATCGCTCTCATTTGTTCTTCCTACCAGGTATGCTAAAAGACGTGGAGGATGAGTTACAGAGGAAAGTTAAGGTATTTGTTGTCGGCCTGTTTAAGCCACAGTCTTTGCCATTTCAATGAAATGCTGTTGATACGAATGCAGATTATTATATTTGTTATATATTGGGTTCTCTCCTACTGCCTCAGAGCACGCGCAGTCGACAGGGTGAGCAGCGAGACCCCGAGGTTGAGCTGGAGGTAAGTCAGGTCATTCCTCCATGTCTGTGGAGTTTTTGCTATTTGATAAAAGCATGTTTTTGCAATAGCATTTGGACCAGAGATCTTCAGCAGGGGGGCCTCCAAATTATTGTTAATAAAAAAAAAAAAAATATTAGCAAATATAATCCCCCACTGCTTACTGGCGTATAGGTAAGGTAGCCATCCACAGACACAGTTAATCCTAAAGATGATCTGTGCCACATTTATGTTCAACATTACAACATGATTTATAAAAGCATGCCAACAATTATTAGGCTATTTGAATAGCTTAGTATTCTATGCAAAAATAGTATGTATAAAGGCCTTAGGCCGCCATATAAGTTATTGTACGCCCAGTTTATTATGCAACTTCATTTTATATAATATGTAGTAGGGGGTCCCTGCTCCATCTCTCTTTCAGTTAAGGGGTCCTTGGCTTAAAAATGTTAAAGACCCCCTGATTTAGACCATCTAAAAGCTAAACACTAGTTGTTTCTGACTGATGTGGCTGTAGTTTCAACATAAAATACATACTGTATGACTACAAGTAGACAATCAGATTGTGTTACTGCTCTTTATCCCTCTATACTATCTGTGTAGCCTAGTATTCCAACATTTCATCCACAAACTAAACCTCGAACCCTCCTTCTCAATCTCTGCCTTTGTTGTAATTTGTTTTCCATCTACTATCTATCTGAGTGTGGGACTCATATGACCTTTGGAGACTCTACTCTGGAATGTCCAGCTGTTTAAAAAAAAACAAAAAGTCAGCCTTTCTTGTGCCTTGTAAAGCTTCGAAGAAAAAAAAATTGGAAATATGTGTATTAATAGCTGCATGAGGTCCCATGACATGGTGCTCTTCGGATGCTTTTATATAGACCTTAGTGGTCCCCTAATACTATATCTGATGTCTCTTTCCCAAAATTCAGCTTTGGTGCAGAACCAACTGCCACTTTGCTCGTTTAAAAGCCATGATGTCTCTCTCTCACGGGTTGACCAAATTGTCTGGGCGGGCAAAGCAGAGATAGAGGAGGTAACCTTGTTTGTTATGACCTCATAACAAGCAAGATTCCAGAACGGCTCATCTGAGCTTACTTTTTTCTCAAAGGCAGAGCAGGATACCCAGGGCTCGGTTTACACCTATCACCATTTCAAGCCATTTGGGGACCATAGGCAGGCTGGGGGAACTCATATTAATGTTAAAAAACCTCATAAAGTGAAATTTTCATGCCATGGGACTGTTTAATGTTCTCATACTTTATTTTTCCAGCATCAGCAGTTTTTGGCACTTTTCAATAGAATCAAGTTCACACGCCTTCTACTGACAGCACTGATCACCTTTACCAAGAAAGAGGTAACGCACATACAAACACACAGTTACATAATGCATGCGTAAATGAATGTTCTTCTGCTTACTGACCACTTGGCAGGATTGTATTAAGGTGTACTTCTAGACACATATACATGTATGTTGAATTGGTCAATTTCTTCTCTCTTTTTATTTGTCTTTTTGTTTACGGTTGTATCGTTATCAGACCAGCTCGGTGGGCGAGGCTCAAAAGCTTGTGGCTCAGGCAGCTGACCTTTTATCAGCCATTCATTCCAGTATTCAGCACGGCATCCAGTCACAGAATGATACCACTAAAGGAGGTAACACTCACTCACTCACTCACTCACTCACTCACTCACTCACTCACTCCATTCAGCCGTAAAGTTAAGCTGCAGCACATAGTTTAATCATAGCCAAACCAACAGCTCTAAAGGACCGCACGCACGCACGCACGCATAGGATTACATTTGGAAATGAGTCGGGGCAACTGAATGAAAGAAAATATCACACACGCATTCTTGCTCTGCAGCCATCCAGTTAAGTAGTCATCATGGCAACAGAAAGTTACAATACAGTGCACACGAAGTACCTCCTTTACCTAAACACATTTCCACACACAGAGCTCAAAACAAGTCTGTCCTGTGTAAATGTGACCTGTGTGTTGTGACCCTTTTTTTTTTTTTTTTTTTTTTTCTCTCTGTGTATGCTGCAGACCACCCCATCATGATGGGCTTTGAGCCGCTGGTAAACCAGAGACTGCTGCCACCTACCTTTCCACGCTACGCCAAGATCATCAAAAGGGAAGACATGGTGGCCTACTTTAGCAAACTTATAGAACGCATCAAAACCGTCTGTGACGTGATCAACACTACCAACCTGCATGGCATACTGGTAAACACTTCTCAGGATTTTACTTTACGTTCTGATCCAGTAACTCTTAATAAGCAGCTTTTGACCTTTTCTGTGTTTGTTGGGATGCATCACTCCATACAAACACATGCTTTCTAAGACATTGTAAACGATAAAGGCATATGAATTCAAAGAATAATAATTGTTTTTTTTTTTTCCAGGACTTCTTCTGTGAGTTTAGTGAGCAGTCTCCCTGTGTGCTCTCCAGATCTCTACTTCAGGTGAGTTAACCATTTTGATTCTGAAGTCACTGCTTTTTTCTCTGCTGCCTTCAAAGCCCAGTGTATGAGAACTAAAGGCATTGTTTTCTTAAATCCAGACAACGTTCCTGGTAGATAATAGGAAAGTGTTTGGGACACACCTGATGCAGGACATGATTAAAGATGCTCTGAGATACTTTGTTAGCCCACCTGTCCTCTCCTACAAGTAAGTCTGTCACTGTTAAATGATTAAACCCTCATCATTTTCATATCAAGTTAGTCATTTATTTAAATGGTTGATTTGGATTTGTTTTGTGTGTAAGCATATAATATGCAAACGTGTGTGTGTGTGTGTGTGTGTGTGTGTGTGTGTGTGTGTGTGTGTGTGTGTGTGTGTGTGTGTGTGTGTGTGTGTGTGTGTGTGTGTGTGTGTGTGTGTGTGTGTGTGTGTGTGTGTGTGTGTGTGTGTGTGTGTGTGTGTGTGTGTGTGTGTACCTTGGTGTCTCTCCAGGTGTTGTCTGTTCAACAACCACCAGGCCAAGGATTACATTGACTCCTTTGTTACGCACTGCTCCAGGGTATGTTGTCCTTACTGTTCAAAGTTATTGTCTGGTGCATTAAGTCGCTTAGTGAACTTTATTGGCTGCCTTCACTTCAGCATAAGTTTGTTTCGGTAGTTGAATTTTTTAGGAAGAGGGATATAAAATGGCTGCCTCAAAAGAGAGCGATGACACTGGCTATTATCTGCTATTCTAGGATTATTTGCTATTTTGGAAGTTGGGTGTACCCCTGAATGTATGGGCTAGCTATCATCAGCCCTAGGCAAGTGGCGAGTGGTAAACCTTTGTTATTATTTCTTTGTTTGAGTCTTGTCAATTTTCCCTGCAGCCATTCTGCAGTCTGATCCAGATCCACGGACACAACCGAGCTCGACAGAGAGACAAGCTGGGTCACATTCTTGAAGAGTTTGCCACACTGCAGGACGAGGTGAAGCGCAGCGGTTTTCTCTGTAGTAGTCCTCTTGTTTTTCTTTTAACGATATTTAGACACACAATTTTTTGCATTTTTCACCGCACAGGTTATGCAGAGACACTTCACCTACTCTGACGTCAGTTGTGATTTTATCATTTATAAACCCAACTACTAAATTCTTCTTTTGTGCTCTGCAGGCAGAGAAGGTGGATGCAGCCCTGCATAGCTTGCTGATGAAACTTGAGCCTCAGCGACAGCATCTAGCCTGTCTTGGCACCTGGATCCTCTACCATAACCTGAGGATCATGATCCAATACCTGCTGAGTGGCTTTGAACTGGAGCTGTACAGCATGCACGAGTACTACTACATCTACTGGTAAGTGCACACACATTATTTATTTATTTATTTTTTTCATATTTTTGCAAACAGAATAGATACGGTACCGCAGCAATGTATAATGTACGTCAATAGAAAAATATACATTGGAGAAAGGCGAGTGAAATTGCATATGATACATCCATGTAACACAAAGCTATATAGCCCTTTAGTTAAGTTAGAAAGAACGGAACAAACCAAAAAAGAGAGAAATACAAAAAACAACAAAACAGGACACACGTGTTGTTTGTTTGTTGCTTGCTCTAAGTCTCTCTAGAACATGCACAGGTACACTTTTAACCAACTTTGAATGAATATGTGTTTGTTTTTTGACTGTAGGTACCTGTCTGAGTTCCTTTACGCATGGCTGATGTCCACTCTGAGCAGAGCCGACTCCTCTCAGATGGCAGAGGAGCGGATCATGGAGGAGCAGGTGAAGGGACGCAGCAGCAAAAAGACCAAGAAGAAGAAAAAGGGTGCGCTCCATTGTAGCTTCTGTGGATCGGGTGGATTTAGTGGAGTATGACCATACTCTTGTGATCTTCCTGTCGGGGCTTGTCCTAATAATGACGTAATGTTTGGCTTTCCTCTGCAGTTCGCCCTCTCACCAAGGAGATCACCATGAGCCAAGCATACCAGAACATGTGTGCTGGCATGTACAAGGTAGGACAGCAGTACAGTCACACGTTTGCCCCCTCTTCTTCTTCTCTCCTATTTGACATACATTGCAGTGTTATCCATCCCCTGTCTCTCTCTCCTCAGACTATGGTAGCTTTGGATATGGACGGGAAGGTGCGTAAGCCTCAGTTTGAGTTGGACAGCGAGCAGGTTCGCTACGAGCATCGCTTTGCCCCCTTCAACAGCGTGGTCACCCCCCCACCTGTGCACTATATCCAGTTCAAGGTACTGTTGGTGTGGATGTAATTCATCCTGCAGGGTGTCCACGTTTTCTGTCCCCCCATTTTCTGTCCTCGTTCTCTTCCACTCTTCTCCCCCCCCATTCATCATAATCCCATCAGCTTTCCTTTTTGAATGGTTTCCCTTTTTTTGCCTTCTGTTGTTCATGCACTCTAACTTTCCTGCTCTCTCTGACTTTGCCCTTCTTGCCCTCTCCAGGAGATGTCTGATCTGAAGAAGTACAATCCTCCGCCAGGCTCCGCTGACCTCTACATGGCTGCCAGCAAACACTTCCAGCAGGCCAAGCTCATCCTAGAAAATGTGCCCAGCCCAGACCCTGAGGTGAGGAAATGCAACAAGCACACATTTAATTATCTAAAATCAATTCCTGAAAATGTATGACAGCATTCAAATCATGTAATCATTCAAAAGCATAGCAGCCTCAGTGTTATGGGTTCACGATATTTTTCTGCTGTATTGCTCTAAACTAAGTTAAATGGTTAGTTTGAACTAGTTTTCAACTCAACTATCAATAACCAGTTAATTATTGATGACAGGTGAACCGTATACTAAAGGTGGCCAAGCCCAACATTGTAGTTATGAAGCTCCTGGCTGGAGGGCACAAGAAGGAGACCAAGGTAACGCAACATGCATCGTGTTTATCTTAATGTCGGTTGATGTTCTATATTGTGAAAACTTTAGTAAGTAAAATGCCTTTTTGCAACCCTAGGTGCTCCCAGAATTTGACTTCTCAGCTCACAAGTACTTTCCTGTGGTCAAGATTATCTGATTCTGCTCCGATTATGAATGTCATCATAAAGACCATCAGCTGCAAAGACCGTACCCTCTCCTGAACATGTGAAGTGTGCGATGGCCCTGATCCAGTCCATGTCTGAACAATGTGTGTGTGTGTGATACACCTAACTGTAAAGTTGTGTAAAGGAGTGTTTGATACAGCCAATTTGTTTTCTCACCTGAATGAGATGAAACCAGCACAGATAACTCACAACTGGACCTAAATGACCGACAATATCCACATCTGCATCTGTAAAAAGTCTTTGTTTTTTTATGCGTGTGTGCGTGTTTGTGTGTGTGTGTGTGTGTGTGTGCGTGTGTGTGCGTGTGTCTGCACAGGAGTCCGACACAAGTCGAGGGGCTTTTGCGCAAGAAACTGGCTAATGGAAAAACATTTATGATAATGCATATCATTCAATCATATTAAACCTTTCTATGTATTTATGTGCTCATTTGAATGAAAATGTTGAGTCTAAAAGGACTACAGTATCTTGTTTTACCTCGTACAGCACCAGTTTAGTTGAGTAAAGTTGCAACATGTATACGGTAAGAGAGCCAAAATTTACAACAGCAGTGGTACAGAATACGTTCAGGCCAGGGAACCATCTGCACTGCTTCCTCAAACTAATACCAGCTACTTTCCCACATATCAAAAACATAATACATGTTTTTACTTATGCTGTGGTTTAATTACATGTTGGAACAGAATTTCACATTTTCAGTGTTTTGACCATAAAATCCAAAGTGCAAAACATATATACAGGTAGATTTCCCACAGAAATTGGGAAAAAAATAAAGTATATGAATTACCAATTATAATATATGGGTTAATATGTTTACCAAAATGCCTAATAAAGTGTGTTCATACATGGCATGCTGAAAAATGGTGATCATGCTTCACATCTCTAGTTCTTCTGTCCTCTAATTGTATTTAGACATTAGTGAAATGAACAAATTAATATAGTATATGTCTATATCAGAGATCTTCACCATGGGGGTCCTCAGAGTTAGTGCAGGGGGGCTGCCAAATTATGTTTAAACATTTTTTTTTTAAATAAAATATGTACAAATATACATTAATATGAATCCAACATATTAATAGCCAAAGATATGTTAGGTCTATTAGGCATTTTAGTGAGAAAAAAAATATTTATACATTTGAGGAGAAGAAAAACACTGAGAAAAGTCAGATAAGTTTAGTAGGTAAGGTAGCCACTATGGTAGCCATACAGTTAAGCTTAAGGATTAACTGTGTCTGTAATGTAATGCAGTAGGGGGGGGGGGTCCCTACTCAGTCTCTCTTTCAGCTAAGGGGACCCTGGCCTGAACAACGTTGAAGACCCCTGGTCTTTAATTGTGTAAAACTGTAATCCAAAAGTGATACACACCATTATTATGTTATAGTTTTAGGATTTGGGGGTACTATAACAAAATAATGGCTACCCTGAAGTATTAAATAGTCGAACTCTTAGAAATCAGACATTTGACAAATATATCTGCATATCTTTTTATTCATAGATAGATAGTGGACATAAAGGCACTTACTGTAGATATCATTTGTTTGCCTCAGTAAAGATTCTTTTATCTACTCAATGTGAAGTACAATACCACCATGACAATACTTGGAATTGAACCCGTCTTGGCTCCCCAGCCTCCAACCTCAACCTGCCTACTTTGCTCTGGTTTGTTACACGGTTCCCATCATGGCCTTGGCCAGTACACACATGTACACGTGCGTATACACACACACGCGTGCACGCGCACACACCTGGTGACAGCTCCTGGGTGATCTTGTGGGCTGTGGCAGCAGCCAACTCGGGGCTCTGGATGCAGTGGATGTATACACCCAACAGGAGGAAACTTGATGGTGGCAAGTTTCACAGACAATATTCAGTTTTACGAGCATTATGTCATGGGAATGTCCGTCTTCGTCTTTAAAACGTATACTGTTGTTTATTTTAATGTCTTAAAAGATATTGTCAAATATTGACACAAAATCATTTAAAAATCCAGTCAATCTGTACCGTTTTTCCATTATTATTTTAATACTTACTGCAATGGTACATTGCCATTATGGGAAGTTGTCATTTCACTAACTAACAAGATTTTTTTTTCTATAGCAACTATACAACTACAACATATTTTGATACAATTTCATAACTTTAATACCTATAAATGCTTAGAAACCAAAAACAAATCATGCTCAGTTATCACTTCTCATTTGACAAGTGTTTTTATTTGCCTCTTTGTTTAAATTGATCTTCTGGGTAATCAAGATTAATGGGTAAAACACGTTGTCTTAAAGGCTGTAACTGTTATACAAGCTGTACACTTAATACTTTACATTCTAGCAAAGTGTAATTTCTTCACTGTTTCCCATTAAAAGACATAATTAAATATTTACTAAAATGTGAGGGGTGTACTCACTTTAGTGAGATACTGTACATACATCGTGTTCAGTGTGTATTGGGTAGGGTTATACCATCGGTTACCCGAAACAATAAATGCCACATGAAACCATGTCTTGATAGTGGTAATAAAAACAATTTTTATTCTCTATCATAAATAAAGGCTGTAATCATTTAAACCTTTCACGATTCACATTTCACATTCAAACATGAAATCAACAACAAAAAAGGTGAATCCAATTTATAAAAACTCTAAACCATTTTCTCTCAAGATACACAGACTTCTAGTTCAGAAAATGTACAGAAACGAGCAGACAAAGCTTTCTGACAAAACAAAGCAGACGTTCTTGCAGTGTCAGACAACAAAATCAACAAAGAATAACAGCAACATTGAAAATAAAATGACATAACAACAATCTGGAACCCTATTTCCCCTGCGAGATTGACCAAAGGGGAGACAAAAAAAAAAAAAAGTCCATGTTAATTTGTTTAAACAGGAGCGCTGGTGTGCGACTGGTTTGGACGCTTTGTGTCAAAGGCTTTCCAGTAATCTAGCTTAGTCATATTAATCTGTCATCAGCACTGTGAAACATGAGCCTTCATGGCCCAGTTTGAATACAATTATAATATAAATAACAAATAAAGTTTAAAAAATGGACACTACTTAATGTGAAAAATTGTATCATAAACCATTATTTTTTTAATTTGTGTTCCTAAAAGGAAAAGTTACCCGATTACCTGACTTCGCACTGAAATGTTGTTCCCAGTATTTTACAGTCTTTATCGTGTCCAATATAACACGTGTTTTTAAATCACAGTCAAATTCTCAAAGTTTCCAAGACATCAAATAACACTTATTTTACAAGAAAACATATATAAAAGACTGTACTATACCATCCTTCTTACTTTTTGGTGGGAAGCTAATGCCAAATAAGTAATAATAGTAACAGTGTGTGTGTGTGTGTGTGTGTGTGTGTGTGTGTGTGTGTGTGTGTGTGTGTATGTATATGTATGTATGTATATATATATATATATATATATATATATATATATATATATATATCTATCTATCTATCTCTCAAAGGGGTTGATGAATTGAAAATACACGATTCAGGAATAGGCTGTTGATAAGCCAATGCATTATGGAAATTATGGCAATAAAACTGCAACATAATGAGTAACTGTGGGTATTTAGTCAAAGTTATTACTTATAAATAAGTAAGGGTGCTCCGATCGATCGGCCACCGATCGGTATCGGCCGATAATGGCTTTAAATAGTTCGATCGGTGGTCTCCATAAAGGCCGATCAGATGACGCACTACCACGGATGTATTAAGAGCGCACTACTCCTGAGAACATTTTCAAAATGGCGGCGTCCCTACATTCAGCGGTCTGGCAGTTCTACAAGGTGTCTGAACGGTGGCAGAACAGCAGTTGGCCCGCGGCCGGCCGCGGAACGAAGACGCTAGGAAGACAGACTGCTTTTAAAAAGCGGCTGCCACCGGTGGTGCTCCGGCAAACGTGTTTGTGATTACACCATTCTGACGCTTCTACTGCCTCTGGAGCACCGCTGGTGGTCCGCCGACTCATTGCTATCTGGGAAAAAGACAATACACTAGCGATTAGCAACGTGTGTACCGAGGAAATACCACAAGGCGGAAATCTCCAAAGACTTTTCAACACCACCAACCTCATCATACATTTGAAGGTTAGTCACAGAAAGGAGGATGAGGAGTTTTCAAAGTTAGCTAACGCTAAGGCAGAGCGGAGTCGTGTAGCTAGCAGCTCCGGCACCGCTCAAACAGCTGTTTCCCCGTGTGTGTGTGTGTGTTGGTCCGTGTGTGTGTGTGTCGGTCCGTGTGTGTGTCGGTCCGTGTGTGTGAGCCGTGTAGCTAGCAGCTCCGGCGCCGCTCACGTGTGTGTGTGTGTGTGTCGGTCCGTGTGTGTGTGTGTCGGTCCGTGTGTGTGTGTGTCGGTCCGTGTGTGTGTGTGTGTCGGTCCGTGTGTGTGTGTGTGTCGGTCCGTGTGTGTGTGTGTCGGTCCGTGTGAGTGAGCTCCAGCGCCGCTCAAACAGCTGTTTCCCCGTGTGTGTGTGTGTGTGTGTGTGTGTGTGTGTGTGTGTGTGTGACTGACTGTGTGTGTGTCTGTGTGTGCTGAAGAAATGTGCAGTGATTGAAAGGACATTTTTTAGATTTTGAGCTAGGACAGAAAGCCAAACAGTTACTGATACATTCTCTAAACATGTGTGACTGTTATGTAATGGCGTAATTTTCAGTTCATAAAAATGATCGGTGATCGGTATCGGCCGATACGTCTGCCAGCAATCGGTGATCGGCCCCAAAAATCCTGATCGGAGCACCCTTATAAATAAGGTACCTGGAAAATAAAGTTTTAAAGTGAAAAAATTCATCTGTCCTGTATAAAAACGCAAGGCAACAAAAGATCTACTAACTAAGACTAACTTTGTTATTTCTGTATCTAATATTGGTCTAGTGCAGCTTTAAGTTGAATGGACTAACACATTTTAGCACAACTACTGAGTAGTTCACATCTGCTAGATTGCGGGAGCCCAGCATAACACAGGGTTCCTGTTTCAAGTCAATGTCCTCTCCACAAATCAATCAATTCAGCAGACCAGAGGCAGTATCCACAAAGGTCCAGAATCAGTCTACATCCAACCTCCACTGTGTCAGACACAACTGAGCGTAGGGGAAAACTGGTGTACACAGAATCGATAAGGCAAATAAAATAAGATTGTTGATCTACCAATACCACTAATAATGTCCCTGGTGTTTTAAAACGTTACAGCAAATATAATGTATGTTTAATACCTGACAAAATTACATCAGTATATACTGTAATCAAGAAGGTGAATTTGCCTGTTTGTTTTGTGACATGTCATTAAGTCAACCTTACTTTTTACAGCATGTTTGGCTACATGGGAATCAAAAGAAGCTGATGTTTTCATGTTCCTGTTTGACTGGGTACAGCATCCAAATGACACAATTGGATTTAGCAGTCTAACAAGAATCGCAGCACATTTATTTAAAAAAAAAAAAAAAACTCTTTTGCGTTCACTGACAGACATTTTGTAGAGAAAATGTCAAAGTGAAATGTCCTGGCCAGTGACTCAAAGTCAGCATCCTGTCTATGAGAGACTGTGTACAGGAGGAACTTAAGGCGTTGTTTAAGATGCTGTTGAACCTGTGCTGCAGAGTTCTGTCATCTGGATCACTTTGATCATTTACACTTACTACAGCATTTCACACCTCATAACCCTATAAGGGTCTACACATTATCATCACTTATGTTTCATTATTTAAGTTACAGTCATTATGGGGTGAACATAAACAACACATCTAATCACGTCATCAAAATCCACTGATTTCCAGGGCTGTTGAGATGTTCAATTTTTCCAGTCTTGAGACTAAATATACGGAAATGAATGCAAGCACAGTCGCCACCATAAAAGCCTCCTTGGGTGTTTTATGTGTACAGTTAAATGCATGTGATCAGAAACCATGTTGGGCTGACATTTGCATATTTCAGTTTTTTTTTCCTGTGGCTCTTTCAGAATATTGTGAGTTGAACACGAAGTCGTAAATATTTTTACTCTAATACAGAAAACGTAACAAGTCTTTCTAAAAGGTGCTGACACACCAAGCAGATGGCAAAGAACTAGTGGCGACGAACGCCGACTCTGGCGTCGTCTCACGTTTTCTCATGTCGTGTCTTGGCCAAAAAGTTACAATTGAACACACCGCAAAGACTACAGTCGACGGCCCACTAGCACATATGTTCTGCACCTGTGTGAGAGGATATAATCTCCATGCCAGCAGGCACCGGTAATCTATTCGTCATTCAAAAAGGGGAACCGGATATACAAACCCTTGCTACGATACATACAGCAAAACAGCGTTTGCCAAAATCAGCCAGCGGCAGCACAGAGCCTACGGTCCCTCTGCTTTACTCACCGCTGGGACGACAATGGACACCGGGAGATTGTCCATCTCCCGGGCTGTCTTCCGTTCCCTCGGCAACAAAGTCCCCCTGCAGTGGGGAAGTGGAGGGACTGAGCAGCCCGCTTGCTAATTCCACCAAACACGCCTTCGTGCTATACTGGTTACTGAAAATGAGCCAAACAAAGTTGTCACTCATCTGACGATAGTAGAGTGTGTGAATGAGACATTAAGATGTTAAATTTTACAAACTTTGTGACCGGCCGGTCAGCTGGGTAGTTAGCTTGCTTGCTTGCTTGCTAGGGAACTCAGTTCTGAGTCTAGCACCACGGTGCAGAGGGAGAGAGGTCTACAGTCTGTTTTACGGTATAGGACATTACTACTACTACTACTACGATTATGGACATAATGTGAAAAAATTGATATTCCAATAATTCAAACCAATGTGTTTTTTTTCTATAAGAAACATTTGAACATCATTTTTGGCCAGTTTTGAAAGCCCCATCATGTGTTGGGATTGCTCAGATGAGATAAAGACCTCCTGTGCGTTCCCTCTCGACAGCAGACGAGGGTCGCAGAGTAGCGACGGTGTGTGGCACACTGCAAAAACTAGATCGACAGACGATATCCTTGGTTTGTCAGCACCTTTAGAGAGATTTCCATCTGGGTTTGTTTTGTATTCACTGTTAGGAGGGCTGCATTAACCTGTATAGTGCTGTTGTGCAGAGGTGTATAAGGGGTGCTACTTCCTTATGTTGTGTGCAGGCTCCTTCTCTGACTCCAGCCCTGCAAGAAAATTTTTAAATTATTTAACACCACAAGCACATCTGTGTTTATACTTTCTATTAATATAGCTGCACAGTGCCTATAGCAGGCGCACATTTAACTGGTTAAAGAGCTAAAAAGTGGCATAACCTTTCATGAAGAAAATATAAATGAAATTAAAACAATGTGTTCCAAGGAAAAAGGTGTTGTCAATCTGCTGCCAATAAACAAACAATGACCAATCTCGGAGATCGGCTTGATACTTCACTGAACAAATGTTTGAGCTAAAACCTTGAAGTGATTTTTTAGCAATTACAATGTGTGACATGTGGAGTTGATGTTATTATACTATGACATGTAAAGTGAGGCTGTCAGTGAGGAAAACGTTGGTGTGTGTTTCAGTGTATACCTCAGATTTGAGCAAGCTCAGCTTGTTTGTCTGCTTCAAACTCGCCTTCGTTCTCATCATCTCCATTATAGTCAGCCAGCTCCTCCTCCATGTCCTTGTCTATCAGAAGGTACAATGTGGTTTTTACCATGAAGCACACACAAATCCCCTTTTAAGCACAGTGCATTTATTTCTTAATCTGTATCAGTAAATAACTATCCCTCACTCAAACCTAAGCTCTGGCCTTCAAATGGCCAACTGCACTTAGATAAACCCCAAAGTGGAGACTGAGGCTGTACTTATTTTCTCATGCTCTCTCTCTCTCTCCCTCTACACACACACACAAACACACACACACCTTTTCAGTTTTATTCTCTAAGACACACACCTATATTTTCAGCCAGTTTACTCTGCTGCTGTTTCTCCAAATCGAGTCCACCCGCGACTTGCTCTTCTGCGTCATATTCTTCCAGCGCCTCACGTTTCTGACCAATTGGAGTCTCATCGGCCGTCACCCGGCCAATCAGCATGCCTTCCATCCCAGGGTCTGTCCCTGGAGACATGACCAAATTGTTGTTCATTTTATTAAAATGTCACCTCTTCACTGAGAATGCCTGGATAGGAATAACAAACTACTCCATGCCATCTACCTTCTGTCTGAGTGCCCTCTTCATGAGCATCCATCACCTCCACATCTTTATCCTCAGTCAGGTTATTCTTCAAAGGTTCACTGGTCTCTGCCTCACCCTCCTGTGTGTTGACGGCTCCCTCTGGTGGTAGCAAAATGTCCTGCTTAACTGCAGCAGCTGAGGGAACAGACTGGGACTCTGCTTTGGAGAGATCCTTCTCCAGAGGCCGGTCTACTGGGGCATCAGGACCTGGTAAACAACAAGGCAGGAAGCAAGTGCAATGTGAGGGTGTACACTTATTATTACACTTGTTATTGCAAATCTACATAAGTCTACATAAAGATATGCAGAGATACAAAACATTCATTGGATGTACAGTATGTACATACATGCATCAATATTATTGTCATTGCATGCTTTTCAGTTAAGTAGATTGCGCCACCAGGACATCCATGTTTGTTACCTTTGTCCATTATGATCTCATTGGTCAGTAGTTCAGGTGGATCATTTCCTGTGAGCTGAGAGAGGCTTGGTGTGTGGCTTACAACAGTTGCTGTTTTAACTGCACCAACCCCAGTCATGACTGGTCCGTCCTCTTTTGCTGCTCCATCCACTGCATTTTCCTGCTGAGAGTAAACATCATCATATACTACATTTCTTTACGTCATCAATGGAATGACAATGATTGTAGACTGTACAATAGTAACAATCGTCAAAGCCAGTCAATAGCATTTTACCATATACACTTGGGGACCAGAAAATGTGAAACCCTGGCCCTGCATCTACTGTAAGTGCACCAGTCCTTTCCTTTTGAGTATGCTACATAAACAGGTGCAACATCAACTCCATTTCCACACTTGTAAATGTCACGTAAACAGGTTACAGAGAATGATTTTGAACAGACTCAGAAACATTACTAATTGTGGGTGTCAACAAAGCCAGGTTAGAACATCACCAAGCCTGATGAGTTGCTGTTTTTCTGTATTACAAAGACATGCAAATGTGTTCGTTGAGAAACAGTTTGAGAGTTTTAATCATAGAAATAAAATCTTACTTCTGTGGCTTTAACAGAGCACAATGGAGCGTTTATGACCACTGCAGAAGTGGATCCGGGTTTATGCGTCCAATATTTATCAATTTACAAAATGGCTTGATTGGCCCTGACCCTCTGCCCTGATCCTGGATGTGTGGAAGGACTCTAGACGCCACCAGAGTAAACATGGTTTACATCCTTTCACATGGTTCATTGTCAAACAGAAAAGCCAACTTACCTGTGAGGAGACACCTGAAGGAGAGATGAGCTTCTCCATTTTCTTCTGAACTTCCAGTTTAGCAGCGGCCACTTTCTCATTACACAACTCCTTCTGGGACAGGACCTGGGAGTGACAATTGGTCCTATACACACACACACACACACACACACACACACACACACACACACACACACACACACACACACACACACACACACACACACACACACACACACACACACACACACACACACACAAATAAAGCTGATGAGTTGTGGTTATTGTCATTTATTCATGAGGGCTGCAATTAACATAAATGAAGATGCATCTTGATCAATTTTTAAACAAACCTGTATAAATAGAGTTAGTCAAAGGAATCTTTTTCTTACATGTCATAAGTGAGTTTGTTGTTGAGGGTTTTGATGTTGCCTTGGCAAGTCTTCAGCTCCTTCTGAAGCTTCCCCAGGTCATCATTTAGCTGATTTAAATTACCTACAGTACAGACACACACACAAGACATTAAGAGCCACATAAGAACTGAATTACCTCATTTTTCTACAGAGCTCTGTTGGCTTCTAACGCAATGCAAATAGAGATTAACAGTTACCTTTGAGTTCCTGTATGGTTTTGGTACTGGAGGAAATGTTTTGCTGCAGTGTCCCCTAGAAGCAAAAAAACTGAAAGTATTAATATTTACAGTAGCTTTACAGTTTGTATTTTTCCTCTGATACTGTGTGAGTTTAGGTTGAACCACAACAGTGAGTCAAGGCCCCCAAATTCCTCTGTGGCAATAATGTATAGACTAATGTTGATTTGCACCTTCTCTTGGCTGCAGGTGTTCTGAGATCCTTCGAGCTGTCTCTTGTAGAGGCTTTCTATGTGGCTGATCTGCTCCTTCTGTCTCAGGATCTCCTCCTGGAACTCATTCTTCTTCACCTCCACTACTCCTCGCTCTGCTGCTGCACGTCGCACCTGTCCCTCCAACTCATACATCTTAGTCTGTATCACACACAAAGACAAAGGGTAGTGACACAGGTAATGATAGCAACAACCTGACTGTGAAACTAAAAACACTGGGTATTTACAGAAACTCGGATTATAATAACAAAATATAAAGCACACTGGCTGCGTTTTGGGAGTTTCTTCTTCATGCCACTTATACCCAGTAAAAAAAGATCAGCAACAATGGTGCAAAGGCTTCTACAAAACAGCAGAAATGTTTAGGCCGTTAAGTACATTCCTATTTCACAACACAAATAAGCAAGGACATGGGTTACGTTAGTTGCTCATAGTGACTTGCATTAAAGGATGTGTTTTGAAATTTGTAAAAGGAAATAACATAAGCTACAAAAAGACCTTCCCACAACCAAAACTCTGAAACACTGAGAAAAATGAAGACCAAAGAAGGAACTGATGAGGCCTTCTTCTGCAAAATGAATGCATTGTTATTGCAGACCTGCACCAAAAACTCAGCTAATAACTTGTTTTATCATTAGACAGCATGTGAACTGTAAACTCATACAGTTTAGGCAAATGCTAGAAACTGACATTGCAAGATCTATTCCGAGAGAAAATATGAATCAATCGGTAATGATTTCAAACAGAAGACACTTTAAACTACATTAAACGTATATATATGCAGTGTTCACTCCAGAGCATGAGGTAGTCTTTAAATAATTTAAGGCTTTACAGCAATTTTTAAGTTAATATTTGCACTGTCCACCATGCTTGGAAATTCACAGAAACGCATAGATCAACCTACCTGTAGCTCCAGGTTGCGGGAGCTTGACACCCAGTAGTTGAAGCCCAGAACCAGGATACAGGCAATTAGAGCGCCAATCATTAGAGGGGGAGATCTTCCTCCACGACGCCCATTTCCCAGCCCACCCATAGCTGTCTACAAGCTAGACACACACAAACCACAGCCAGGGTCAGACTCAGCACACTTTCTATTAACTATATAATTGCATGTTTCAAACATGCCCTTTCTGTCTTTGAGCCCTGAATTACATCTACTATTTGAAATGTGTCAGTTGACCTTAGCCTTGATAACAAGGCTAAGGTCATTTTAGGAGTCTACACAGGTGTTTGTTTTGTATGTTGCTTATAAACATGTAAAAAGCTTGTTGTCTACTTCTGCTTCAGCTGATGTCACACCAAACTCGTGTACATGGGGTCAGCAACTTTGTGGTTATGTGCACACATATCAAGACCACGTTTTAAAAAAAGACATTCATGACAGTGTATGACAATGTACATCGTATTGCCTAATATGCAGCAACACTATGGAGCAGCAAGAAGACCTCAGTGTGTTTCCAACAATGCTCTCAATTAAAATATCTGCAAGATCCTGAGGACATTCCCAAGGACACATAGGTGCTGAAACACAACAGGTATTCACCACCCGTACCAAGATCCAAAGTCTGATATACTTCCATTTCACTGTTACACTTTCATATTGCCTGGTGGCGACAATGCACAATGCAAACTAATACGCCCAACCCTGATTATCCATGCTTGGTTCTTCCCATCATGCAAATGCAGGCAATACCCAGTTGCAAATAATTACTTAGAATAGTAAAATGTAATCTACTTTGTAATTTACCTCATGCAACTTTTATAGACTTAAATACAAAAAAATACCCAATACGCGGGTTTGACTCAAACACCACGAAGAGACACCGTTAATAAAGATAGGGCAATACTTAAAATTGTGATTTCGCAGAGGAGAAAGCGATGCCACGTATTAACAAAGCTAGTTAGTGGTGTTGATATTGCATGACTCCTTGTGTTGTCACAGCAGTAGCGTTACAGGAAAGGGTGGCACAGTGGACGGGAGTCAACTTTAACTGAAGATGACAAACAAGCACTGAGATAGAAAATCTGGCGTTAGCTACCAAATCACATCCCAGACCTGTAAACAATTTACCTTAAACCTGTGAAGTAGTAACGTTACCCGGACATAGCTTCTTCTTTTTCTTTACGTAACTGCTAGCTAGCTATCTAATGTTAGACAAAAAGGTTATTCGTATAGCTAATCGATCAGATTAATTCAGGTCAGGAATGAGAAATTAGGTGATCATGTTAACAGCTTCCACACAGACTTAACGTTAGTAGTTTATATTGCAGAATATTTTTTCAAAAGATGTAGCTAACCGCCAACCCTAGAAATAAGGTTAATGAAATAGCTAGCTAGCTGTGACAAGTCTTACTATTTTAGTCAATGCCACTCTACGTTGCAGGTTAACGCTTGCGTAGTTAGCAACGTAGCTTTAGGTTAGTCTTGCATGGTCAGACCCATATATATATATATATATATATAAAAAACATAAACACACACACAAACAACAATATCTCCACAGTAATTAAGTAGCTAGCGTTATAGCTTTAGGCTAACGTTAACAGTTAACGTTAGCAGTTAGCTAGCTAACGTTAGCAGCCACTCTTTCAGTTAATGTTAGCTAGTAAACTTACCCGCTAGAGACGCAAAACAGGAATAAACGTTGAGCCCAGTATATGGATTGATACTTGGTGATATATTTGACAATCTGGCCGCGTTTCTCTGGCAATTACCAGCGCATTACCGTTAGGCAGTTAGCTCGTATCCATTATTGCCATACTAACAGCAGTGTCCTCTGTTTGTGCCTGGCTAGGTCTGGGACAACGGACAAGCGGTGCTGAAAAATGAAGCCAATGCAAAAACTGCAATTTATCGAGTGGCCACTTGAGGCTGGCTCTGAAAGGGAGTCAACCCATAGACTGTATATGAGTCAACCTCAATGTTAAAATGCACAACTTTACAACAGGAATAAACATACAGCCTACTGCCTCTGCCTACTGTAGGGAAAACGGCGTTTTGGGTAGACCATCATTTAAATAATAAAATAACTCAAAAATACATTTAATTGTATACATTTCCTGTACAAATACATCCACTGCATCCAGAGCACCGAGTTGGCTGCTGCCACAGCCCACAAGATCACCCAGGAGCTGCCACCAGAGGGGGTGTGTGTGTGTGTGTGTGTGTGTGTGTGTGTGTGTGTGTGTGTGTGTGTGTGTGTGTGTGTGTGTGTGTGTGTGTGTGTGTGTGTGTGTGTGTGTGTGTGTGTGTGTGTGTGTGTGTGTGTGTGTGTACGCGTACACACACGCGCGCGTGTGTGCTTCTATAAGAGTGGTATTGCACTAAGAGTCGATATTTTGATTGTTTGACTTGTCAACTTTACGGAATGTAATTATTAACAGAATCAAACCAGACATGACCAAAACTATAAAACAAATAATGCAAACAAAGTAATTTATGTTAAATAATTGTCAAAAAGGATGGATTTCAATTAAAAAAAAAACATAAAAAAAAATGTTTTACCTTTCATTTAGTCTTACCTGAAGGTGAAGGTTATTTGTTATTCATAATAGCTTTTGAGACATTTGTCCCAACTACTTTTTATGATATCAAAAAACAAGTAATAATGTAAAAACTGAAAATGCTGGTGCATCACATTTAAGTCACTCATGATCTAATGAAGGTTGCATAAATGGGTTAACTTACATTTAATTGCATTATCATGGTAGACACACCATACAAAACATGAAGCCAAAATATACATACAGAAAATAATATGTATTTGTAGACTACATTACATACAAACAAGTCATTTGTTTCTGAGCAAAAAATATCCAACAAGAAATATGTTTCGCTGTTGATATCTTCTCTTTGTGACATGATTCAGTTTTCAACTTGTTTTTGTTTCAGTGTGTTCACATATATTTAATTAAATAATAAAATATATCAACTCTTACGGTGAAATATTCAGACAACAATACATCTCCTCGTGTATTATGTGTGACTATCCTAAATGACTGCAGGTGCATATCTGTGCCATTCATGTCCTTCATCCATCGATCTACACTTGTAAAAAAACAACATTGTTTGAAAGGCAATATCAAAAATACATCAAAAGGGTTTGGCTGTGCACATACAGGTTAATCACAGTATTCTCTTTCAGTTAATAATGATTGTTAGTGATTGTATGTCCATGTCTCAGATACATTATCTTCCTCTATTTCCTGAGATACTGTATAATTCTTTGCATTAAGACTTCACTCAAGAAATCTTTAGTCCTTTTTTTCCCGATTCCAGCATGTACTAGCTTTTTTTTTTGTTCTCCCTCCATGTTTTTTGTCTATCAAACATCATCAAAGATGCCTGTCCGAGAAGGTGACAGAGACAGGTAACGTCCTCCTGTGGATCTACAGTGTTAGACAAAGAGAGACAGTATATATTATATTTATAGAATAATGAAGCCTGTTTTATTCTTATTCAGCCTATTAAACACCCATGTTCAATTCATTTTGCAAAACAAAAAAGCACACCTTCTGTTTGGTGAACCTTCATCACTGGAATTATCTTTCAGTAAGCATCTCTGCTCCTCCTCCTCCCCATCTCTTCTGGTGAATGGGATAACTGAGAATAACAGAGAGCTCTGTTTTTACTGTGTACTGTAAGCAGGCAGACCTCTTGACGGATATAAGTGAGAGTCTAGTGGTAATGAACAAACTCTAATACAAACAAGCATGAAATATGAAATCAAGCTGTCTACTGAGACCCTGTTGTAAACGTCTTGTCATATTAGTTTTCATAGCTGAGAGCAACACAAAAAAATATGTTTTCTTTCTACGGTTATACTAGTCTTCTTTGATCCCTACCATGATTGTTGATCTCTGTGACAGGGCTGCTCTGATTATCCTTCAGCTGAGTGTAACCAGCTCTGGTCCGCCCAGTAGCACCCTGGACTCCATACCGCTCCCTCCAGGCCTGAAACAGAAAACAAAAGAGGCACATAAATACCTAGACACACTTAACACAAACCAGTAGAACCAGTGAGCCAATAAATTGAGTTTAGTGGCTTCTTAGAAAACTGTAAGATAAATGATTTGATAGAATAAACATTTCGAACCCATCTTCGATTTTCTCCATCCTCAGCCTTCTGTTTTATTCTTCTTTCTACAAAAGAACAAATTGTGTGCAATTTGTTTAACTAAAAGTACAGTGAGTCAATAAATAATGACGACTTTCAGATACAAATACAGCAACTTAATGTATAAGTTAAAGAAATAAAGAATAAGAATAAAGAAATAGGAAAATGTAAAGAATTAACCAGTGAAATAACCTGTTTGATCTAATAACTACCTATTAAGTTTAGAGACAAGAGAAGAAGAAATAAATAATCAGGTCTGCGATAATGTGGCTTATTTTTGTAAAGTTAATCAAAGAGTCAAAACAAATACTGCACATCAGACATCGTGAGTGATTGAATTTGTAATGAAACTACCTCTTCTGATGAGTTCCCTGCCTTCATCCACCAGGTCAGAGGTCAAGTGATCGTCAGTGATGTACTGATGAAAGCCGAGGAGGTTCAAACAGCGAGAGCCCAGGCTACAAACCCAGACACACAATTACAATCTGCTGCATAAAAAAGACGTGTTTCTCCGAGCAGATTCATTCCCCACAGACTTCCTGTTCAGTATTGATCTGTTATCCAACAAGCTTCATCGTATCATATCATATCAGTTGATCACATTGATCATATTAGAGGGGGATTACATGGACAGTATAGGCAAACTTATACATGAGTGGAATCCCACTTGTACCAAAGAGGTGGATTGTGTACACATCCAACCCCAGTTAATTACAGATGCAGGACAAAAAAACAGTATAGAAAGGGAAAGGAGAGGTAGTCCACACACTCACTGTCAGTGTCCTTTCCCTTTATAATACCACTTGATGCACATAATGACAAAATAGTGTCGTACAGTGTTGTATAATTATTAACTCAACGTAGGCATGAGAATGCATTAGGCACACCACTAAATGAAGTTATTTCCCCATTTATATTATCATAATATTAGCATTGTAGCCAGACTGATACTGTACCATAATATTTAAAAGTAAAAAGAAAATGATATATTGGCCGATAGTACATTTTTAAAACATAAACAAACAATCTTGATATGTTTATTTAAAGAATTGTGACCAAGATACATACTAAGTGGGATATTTTACAATTAAAAAACCTGTCAGAAGCTGTCAGTGCTCTCTAATGGTTAAATGATATGTATGGGATGTTACTTATTGGTCTACATAGATACACATATACACTGATACCGATATATCTGTAATAAGCTAATATATATATATATATATATATATATATATATATATATATATATATATATATATATATATATATATATATATATATATATATATATATAACCAAAACTACACTATTTATATCAAATTGATATAAATAGTGTTTAGTTGTTTAAGATTATTTTTTTGGGGGCTTTTTCCCTTTAATAGACAATGACAGTGGATAGACATGAAAGGGGGAGAGAGATGGGGGATGACACGCAGCAAAGGGCAGCAGGTCAGATTCGAACCTGCGCCACTGCAGGACTCAGCCAACATGGGGCGAATACTCTTACTGGGTGAGCTAGAGGCCGCCCCTAGTTGTTAGTGGTTATTGGCTTACCTGTAAAAAGTGGCAAAGCAGAGTAGCAATACCAGCATGGGATAGTAGATGTAGAACCCATCAGATATGAAATATAGCACACGCATAGAACCCATGATCTGACAGAGGGAAAGAAAGAGGGACATCGCATCAATCCATTTGGTTTGAATGCAAAGACAATTTGACATTTCTACATATATAAACATGCATGCACTTGAATGAGGGTGCATTATATGTCTTTGTTAGTAAGACTTGCGTATGTGTTGGTTTGTGCATGTGTGTGTGTGGGACCCACAGAGGTGTAGGACGTCTGTATTCTGTCCTGGTGTGAGATGGCGGAGTCCATGTGAATCAGGCCCAGAAAGTTGAGGCATAAAGGAGGGGTCAGACGACAAAACAACCTGAGAGGCAAAGACAACCCAATATCATGATACAGGAGTTCAACCAAATGTGAGAAGAGCAGACTGTGATCCTCCATTGAAATTGTGCCCTATAATTCTGTTTTCTGTAAAAGGTGCTAGAGTTTCAGCTGATGTTTTGACCAAACTAACAACTATGTTCCAGAATGCCTCTTACACCTATTATGTGAAAATGCATCTCTTGTATTATGACTTTCATGAGTAACATACATGCCGCTGAACTGCAGGCTGTAGGCATCAGTCTGGTGATGTGGCACAAGGTAATAGTAGTTGAAAACTCGTATCCTGAACACTGTGGAGTAGACACAGACACACAGGAAGAGGATACTGACAAAGCACGCCATCTGGTGGAGAGAAACAAAACAAGTACAGAGAGAGAGCTGATTAACTAGTCAGTCCCTCCAGAAAAACGCGATTATGCGATCGCAGAATTCAATGCATAATCAGCCAAAGTCCGCATATTAATGCGGGGGCCGCATTTTTTCAAATACGCCGCATTTTCGCCGCATAAATTGCCGATTTCCGCGCAAAATATGCGGGGCTTGCATGATTTCATCATCCCCGCATTTTCGTTGCAAAAAAGTCACATATATCTCAGCAGAAAGTTGAAAAATGTTGCGTTTACTTCACACAAGAGCAGCCATTTTCCCCTGTTGCCATGGGAACATTATGAAGTGACGTAATTTCACCTACTGAGAACACTGTGTTGGGGGAATCACTTCTTTTCTCTTTTTCATCAAACCGCAGTTTTTGCAAGTTCCCGCAAGTTCCCGCAATTTTTGCAAGTTCCCGCATTTTCATCGCATAAAATGGCATAAATATCCCGCATATTCCATCGCATTTTTTAAGAAAACGTGCCGCATAATCAAGGATTTTTGCCCGCAACAATCACAAAAAAACTCCGCGTTTTTCTGGAGGGACTGACTAGTTCAATATAGTGTTGGATGGATTAGACATTGTTAAGAATATACATGTCAAAACTTGGATGGATTTTTCTGCAGGCTGTGGGCGCTGTGTGTTTTTGTTGAGTGTGTTCTTGCTTAATGAAGCTCATGTTTGTTGTGTGTGTGCATCACTCATTATGTGCCCACCTCGATACAAATGTAGTTGTGTCGTTTTTCCGCCATCTGAACAAAGACAGCGAAGAGGGAGAGGACAGGGTGTGTGCTGAAGAAGGTGCACTCGGACCAAACAACTGTTGCTGAGAGTAGACACAGGAGAACTGCCAGCAGCCTGTAGAAACCCTGCCTGCACACACACTCCCAGTACCACTCTGACACACACACACACACACACACACACACACACACACACACACTGAAATTCTGGGATACAGTAGGCCATTAGAAAGCCATTATTTAATTACTGACTAGAATAAAATATGCAAAAACAAATCGCCAAAGGTCTTACAGAATAAGGGTCATACAATGTAAGAAAACTTTTTTTTTCTTAAAAAACTACTTTGTAGTTCTAGGAGTAGCTTGGGCATTGGAATTGGCTGCTTGAAGATGAAATCTGCTAGTTGAAAAATACATTGATTTTAACCTTTGGTCATCAGAGAATAGTGTACACCTATCTATTTAAGCAAATAGTTAAGGGCATTATCTATTCATACTTAATAGAAGACCAGAATGACTGGAATACAAAAATAGCAACATTCAGGTTAAAAAGG
Source organism: Gymnocephalus cernua (assembly GCA_023631565.1). NCBI lineage: Eukaryota > Metazoa > Chordata > Actinopteri > Perciformes > Percidae > Gymnocephalus > Gymnocephalus cernua. The sequence continues at coordinate 17,060,673 of CM042425.1, forward strand.
AACCACTGTCACGACTGAGAAGTTTGATCACTTGTAGAAATATAGTTCAAAAGGGGTGAAAGTAACACCAACAGGCTATTAAAAGTCCAGTAAAGAACAAAGTGTATCTCTGAAATGTAGTGAAGTAAATTAGGACTGAAAAATGGAAATACTATCAGAAGTACCTTCATTTTGTACCTAAATGAAGTAGTTGAGTAACTGTACTTACATTCCATCTGTCAATTTGAGATGTTGGTACTGACTGAACTCACCCACAGTAGGAGTGAAGATGAAGCGATGGATCCAGCTTTGGTGGCGTACTGAGGGGAAGCTGTGGTTGAAGTGTCGGACCGAGCTGCTCTGGCTTTCAGCTACATCTTCCAGATGAAAGGCCTGGTCTAACAAGATGGACCACTGTACCTGAGTCTGACCGTGTCTCTGCACTGCAGAGATTACCTGAAACACACGCACACAAAACATATTATTCACACATACACTGTCATATTTTTTGCAATATAGCCGTTAAAACCACAGTAGAATGTTAAAAAATAATAATTACTTTTTTATGAAGCTTAATCAGGCCTCTTTTGGTGGGAAGGGCATTCTGTTCACCACAAGAGCTTTCCACATTTCTTCCCATCTCCTCTTTGTACTCAGTGGGACACTGAAAGGAGATGACACTCAGATGAAGACTGTTCCATAGAGCCTGACTGTAAAAACTGTAAATGCAACAATAAACTTTGGACTTACTCGTGAAAAAAACTTTACTGAATTTAATTTAATGAACAAATAGCCTTGGGTATTTCTTACCTTTGTAATAATAGTGTCCACACACTTCCTGAGACAGTGGTTGTACCTAACAGACCCATTGACGCCTGCCACCTCCTGATTATAAGAAATACTTTTTTGGTTAAAGTAAGGAAAAAAAGTTTTGATTTCTTTTATATGCAGTCTGTTGAAATCCCCTATTTATAATTATATTATATAATTCCCTAAACACTTTCAGATTGAGCACATGCTGGAATCTATTTTCGTAATAATCTTACAGCACAGAATTGTATATAATGTGTCACCTCCATAACATCTGCTAGGTTCTCCTCAGCTGACGCCTTCTCAGTAGCCATTTTTGCTGCTTTGAAGTAGGTCTTGGCCAGAAGGTAACCGTGGGAAGATGAGAGCCAATAAGAACGTGGGATCTCCACCAGGCCATAGCCTAGCAACAACACCAGAAGGAAGAGGCCCCAAGTGTTGGCAGCTGTAATGCCGATGGTCTGGAGCTCTCTCCTGCACAAGTTTTACAGATAAATCTGCTGACATAATACCAACTTCGAAAACATAACCAAAAACAACTTTACTCCACAAGTCATCTAATGCTTCCTGAATTGAGCTACATATAACTTACCATGTGAGTTGCCACTGTGGGTGAGCAGCCACGTACACGAGCAGCGAGATGAAGATAAGAAGGTAGGTGCCATAATAGATAGCATTTTCAATGAGAGCTGTCTTAATCTTTCCAACTCTGGAGAAATTTCCCGATCGTGCGTAAGACTGCATAAAGGGCAACAGCAGCCTGTTTATACACACACACACGCGCACACGCACACACACACACACACACACACACACACACACACACACACACACACACACACACACACACACACACACACACACACACACACACACACACACACACACACACACACACACGGGAGAGAGTAAATATACCAAAACACAATTATGTTTATTAAAAAAGGTGGAACATACATCAGTTATAGTCTCAGTTGGAGTAAGTGACAGAGTGTGTGAGTATCTTACCAGGTAAGAAACTGGGATGTCCAGTATACAACTCTCCACAACACTGGTAGGATACCATCTGGGATATAACTCCATGGTTCCTCACAAACCTTTGGTATACTGTAACACACATACAGGGGCACAGTTGCAAGAACACACTTTGTAGTGATGTGCATAGCGGTCTACCACAGTGTCTTTTTTTGAATACTAACACTCAGTGTCACCAAAGTCAAACAAGTTAAAATCCTACACTTAGTTTTAACGCATTTATCTGAAAAAACACTCTTCAATATGAAGTAGTATCACTAACAATTGAGTAGACCCAGACCAAAAGGGGTACTGTAAATGTAAGTTTTCAATGCCGTGAGCACAAGTAAATAAAGGGATTTCTTTCCATTGTATTATATTGGAGAGGAAGCAGAACTATTAGACATTTAGGTCAATACCATATATACATATATCTTGTTTTTAGAAGCAGAAACCCTTGAAAATGTTTTCCAACCCAGTTTGAAAGTTCAAAATCTATGATCTAAAGACACTTTCATGACAAGATACTCTACTGCAAAGAACATGGCCACAACTGGACTGTTATCAGTTATTCTTTCCATGGCTTTTTATGTGCTGTCATTAAGTATTCAATCTACACAGTTTGACAACATTACACTTACAAAGCAGTACAAAAAGGAGTGTATAATACTACATGCTGCTGAGACTATGCTAAATCTAATGCTATGAAAGAAAGATTAGTTTCTGTGATTTCAAGCAATTGAAAATCAACTCAACTTTAGGTTAAAACAGTCCAAACTCATGCAGCTTGGATGTTAATAACTTCTGAATCGACATGCAATGACTAAATCATCTTTGTTTTCATACTTTTACTTAGCCAAAATAATATACATTTTGCATCATGTTGGTTGGCCTTGGAACACAATCTGAAGGATTACATTATTTGCCAAAAAAATCAAACATTATCTTATTTACCTGACAGTTGGATAAACAGAGGATCCGCTGTCTGTCTGATTAGTGTGTCTTGCTTGCGTTACAGGAGCAGGGTGGTTTGCATTGTCAAGAATACACTGCTTGTAGATGGTCTAAAAGAGGAGCAGAGTTTACACAGTGAGGCAAACACACTCCATGAAGAAGCCTATTCCTATTCATCACATTACAAAAGTACAGGTAACACACAGAGGATAGATAAATAAAACACAGAGCTCAATCTTACTGACACACAGATTATTCTCAGAAACACAAACAAACTCTCATCCCGTTGATCCTGTTGTTATCCTGAGAAAATCCAAACAACTATGGTTACCGAGTCAAAAGACCTCATGTTGACACGACATTTAAACAGCTGCAATGGTTTCATACCGTGCTGACGTCGAGTGGCAGGATGAAGACGATGAGGAAGCAGAGGTACCAGGACAGCAGCGTTCCCAACAGGACCATCCGCTGCTGCCTCCGCAAGTCTCCATAGCGCTGGAGGAGGTAGAGGGCCAAGAGGAAAACAACCACAACCACAACAGCCAGTGCAGCACCACTCATAGTGATGAGTCAACAGACAGACATCAGGAACTCATAATAAAACACTGGAGGGGGGGGAGAAATAAACAGAGACAAACTGATTGCATATAAGCTCTTATCTGTTGGACAAAAGGGAGAAACAGTATGACCTGAACACTTAGTGCAAAACACATACATGATACAGTGATAAGGTGAGGAGGGAGAGAGCAGGGGGAAAATGAAAGAACAAATGAGGGAAAAAATAAGAAAAAAATTAAAGGACCATACAAGTGGTTTTGCATGTTTTAGCCCATTTATTATAAAGCTCATATACTTTACATTTTAGTTAGTCTGGCTCAACCAACGGATGTACATTTCTGGGATAAAGCCTGATATCCAGAGCGTCCCTCCCTTCTTGCTAGCTCCACTATCGGGGCTTAGCGCTACCCAGGACGGTCCCTATCCCAGAATAGATAACCAGACCATACGCCAACGCTGACACAGGTCTGGCAATGGGAGACTACATTACAGCTATAGCTAATCATTCTGCAACTAATGCTCTTATGTTTTAGAAACTTGAATTGTTACAGACTTTTTATTAAAATCTGTAAAATGAGAAAATCTGTTAGACTCTGTAGCCTAATGTAGTAAAAGATTTTTAAATGTGCATTTAAAGTGCAGCGCCAAACAACAATAAAGTTACTATGAGGACAACTGATGCAGACTTGATGCTCACTGTGATGAATTACAAAGCTCAAGAGTGTTATTGATTTCCACGAGGTAAATAAATGAATGGTTCAAAGTAATGATAGAAATGTATATCCACAAGCCTAAACCTTAATAGCATGCTTTTGAAAATGGTACATAAAACAATGTGTTGTAAAGGTAAACTTTGCTAACACACAGGAGTGTCCCTTCAAAAGCTGGTACTTTGACGTTCGAACAATTAAAACATAAAGTATGGTCAAACAGTGTTTAGACGATGGCACTAATCAGTAACGTTACGTTAGCCTAATAAAATACAGGGTGGTTCAAAATGTTACTACAAAAATATGTTCTTTAGGCGTTTAGCCTAGTCTGTCAAAGCAATATAGTTTTCTTTTTTTCTAGCAACCATCTAAAATGTAGTCTAATGTAGTCCAAATATTATTTATTGTTGACAGTTTAATTGAATTCTGGTGACCGCTAAATCATTTCACGATTTCTGTCACCTGCATGCACCGTGGTCTCCTAACAACAAAGCACTCGGATTGTTGATTGCTACATCGTGGCCGGTTAACGTTAAGATTAACTCGGTGGAAAACAGTCTGTTATTCCAAAAATTATCAGAAGTGCTTCTTACCTTTTGAGTTTCTTCTCTCAGGCTGAAGCTTGTAAAGCGGTTAACTGTCTGAATTTACTGTCACATCATGTTCCTCAGACGTGTAGTCCAACAAATGTACACAACCTTTGAAACTACATTACGTAACATCCACACGGCGCAGCAAGGAGTTGTGGGTAATGTAGGCGAGTAATGACCTTTCTATATAGGTCTATGGTAATGACATATAGGTCTATGGTAATGACGTCTCAAACAGGAAACCAGGCACTGGGGACTGGGACCATGGATGTATTAAGAGAACTGGGACGTTCTCTTAATACATCCATGACTGGGACCATAGACAGTTAAAAGAAACTTGAGTGCATATGGGTCTAACCCATATTGTGCCACGAAAAAGCATAGCCTACGGTATATTGCAAAATATTGTGTAACCTACATGTGAACAGTGGTGGAAAGTTGCTTACATTTACTCAGGTTTTGAGGTCCTTGTAGACTACTTTACTTAGGTATTCCATTTACTGCTACTTTATACTTTTACTGCACTACAATTCTGAGGCTTTTTACTTCACTACATTATTTGATAACCTATAAATTACTTTCCAAATTCAGATTAATACTACAAAATATATTCAACAAATAAATGATTATGTAATATCAGACTTTTTTGCGAAAACCCCAAGCTACAAAGCAGTAATACAGGCTATATAAAATATATATTAATTAGCCACACATTTACCATTTGCAATATTAAAGTGATGTACACATTAATGATGGTAATACTTTTGTACTTTTACTTGAGTACAATTATAAATGCATAACATTTACTTGGTACAGAGCATTTTGCACTCTGATATTGATGGTACTTTTACTTAAGTAAAACATTTGAGCACTTCTTCCACCAACTGCATTTGAATAAATGGCAAATGTTCTATACACTTTATATCACTTTTTTCTCATATATATGCTGAAATATATAGAACATATAAGAGGAAAATACTCCACATGCAGCAATATACTGTGGAGATACTTGGTATAACCTGTGATATAAAGATGTTCCTTATACTGTTTATTGTTATGTAAATATAAAGCTGACAGTAAAAAGAGTTGTACATTTTATTCAATTAAGGGTTTAAGCTCTCCTAGACAAATTTGGGGCTAAATAAATAGGCCTATAATTGACTCAATTTAACTAAACTGTGTTTACAGACATGAATATTGTGTAATGCGGAAAAAGTGTCACTTACTGTAAAATTGGTAACATCCAATGATAAGTAGAAGGGGTAACCTTTTTTGGCAGATTTTATCACATTACGATGTTTTATTGCAATGGTACAAACTATTGTTTTAGTTCTCGTCTCATTGCAGATTCACACATACATTGAATCATGGTATCACACAGCTTAACATGGCCTACTATACGTTACACCCTGTGATGCTCTCCAAACTGGCTTTTAGGTCAGAAAAAGTTGAATTGATTTGTTTCCAGTTGTCATAGCAGCCAAAAAAATGCATGAATCTTGACAGATGATGTTTTGCAGTCTTGATGAATGTCTGCTTCGGCCATGTTGGATGCACACTCAGTCATGTAAAACCAAATCAAATCATGTTCCCACACACTTTTTATCCAATGAGAATTACTGATCTTGCACACAGTTTGTTTCAGCAACTCGTGTCATTCAGTTCTACATTTTTAAATACAATATTCAGTCTATGACTGCTGACTGCAGATGTAAATCCCAACAATCAAGTCCTTCAATATGAAACATCAAATTAATTAATTTGTCAAAATGTAGCAAGGGAGGTGAGCTGTTTTGGCTTACATTTGCCCTAAAACAAATTTAAAAAGTGGCGGTGTAATGATGCCATTACTGTCACGTTTGCTGTCGCTCTCAAATGTCCAAGCAGAGGCAACTTGAAAAGGCTTCCAAAAAATGCATCGGTTGTGGCTGAAAGTTTTGGATTTACCTCATGGTCTAAATGCTCTCTAAATGCTTTCCAACAAAGGAAGAAACACGTCTTCAACCCATTTCAGTTGTGGAGGAACATCCACACATATGGGTCGTCTGCGTACAGAGGGCCCAGCATGTTGACGCACACAGCTTGGTGCTCCAGTAAAAAGTCCATCTGGCTCATCAGATCCAGACACAGATGTTCTACAAGATTCAGACAAACAGACCAGTCTTCAACCGCTCTGGACACACCGAGTGCATCCAACCAAACTGACCCAAAGATGTCCAGGGATTCTGGCCAGCCATCTAAAAGAGTGTCCATCAGCTCCATCTCGTTCATAAATCTGTGTAGCTCAGTGTAGATCAGTGGTCCATTCCTAGTGACTGTGTTGCTCTTTCACACTACTCCTCTGTTTCTCTTTCGCTGTCTTGTTTCTGTAGTGCTAGGCTAATTGCCCTGATCCAAGCAGTCAGTGCAGATAAAACCTGGCTGCATTGGCAGGTGCTTAGTGAGGCCATCTGTCAGCCTACATCCTCACCTTAACCTCTTGTCTCTCTCTCTCTCTCTCTCTTCTCTCTCTCTTGGATTAGCGTAATAAACTGTGACCATTTAGACCCAAATGTTATCCTAGTATTCTGAGAAACCCATGTGAGGGAAATGTAGTCCCTCATTCATTGTAGAATCACTTTTGATGCTGTTTTCTTATAATTTCTCTGCTTCTGTTCTAAATTAAGCCTTGTCTTAATATCTGTGGATCACACATACACTCCTCACACCTAACACACATGCACGCACACACACACACACACACACACACACACACACACACACACACACACACACACACACACACACACATACACTCATGTTCACACATACTGTAAAACATAGTGAGAGCCATTCTATTCATCTGAATCAGCACTGTATATGTTGCCACTGACATCTTTACTGAAAAGGAACCTCTGTTAGGTAAACTGTTACAAGAATGACTGTATTGAATATAGTGGGTTAATTATTATTTTATACTTTCCACCACAAGATGGAGGTAATGAATTTGTCTTAAACATCTTCAGCATCACACAGCTCAGCACGAAAAGACGATCAGAGGATGTTTGGGAAAAGGTGAAGCAGAAGTGAGTCTATCTTTTAACAAAGATTGACAAATGCATCGCCTTCCTAGCAATAATTAGAAAAAATTAAAGTTTATGTTTTTTAGTCATGTGGTCATAGTAAAAACAAAAGTACTGCAGCAGACTTTTTCCAAGTGTTCCAACTAAATAACTAACTAAACCAAATTGCCTAACACTAATATGATGTGTAGGCTACAGTCAACACTACAATATCGTTGCAGTATCGATATTGAGGTATTTGGACAAACATATTGTGATATTTGATTTTCTCCATATCGCCCAGCCCTAGGTGGGAATATACAAGGTGGAATTTCTGCCCAATACAATCCCATACAGCAGTTTTGCAAATGTTCATGAAAATGTTTATTTCTTTTTACAACTGTGAATGCTGTGAAACTCGATCGGTTGGTCGGTCGGTCGTCGGTCATCGGTCGTTGGTCGGCTGGTCAGTCGGTCGGTCAGTCGGTCGGTCGGTCGTCAGTCCGTTGATTGTTCTGAACTAAAACATCTTAATTAACAAAGATTGACAAATGCATCATCTTCCTAACAATAAATCTAGAAAAATTCAAGTTTATGTTTTTTAGTCATGTAGTCATAGTCATAGTAAAAACAAAAGTACTGCAGCAGACTTTTTCCAAGTGTTCTAACTAAATAACTAACTAAACCAAATTGCCTACTAATATAATAATAATAATAATAATAATAATAATAATAATAATAATAATAATAATAATAATAATAATAATAATATAACACTAATATGATGTGTAGGCTACAGTCAACGCTACAATATTGTTGCAGTATCAATATTTGGACAAAAGTATTGTGAAGGTGGAATTTCTGCCCAATACAATCCCATCAGTGTTGTGCCAGTTCACAGCTTTTCTGAACTAGTTCAAGTTCAGTTCATACATGCTCAAAGTGAACAGTTCACGTTCAAAGTTCACAATTTTAATTCTGAACTAGTTCAAAGTTCAGTTCATTTTACTTTTTTCGTGAGATATTCAAATAAATACTTTTTTTCACACTACGAGCTAGAAATCACTATACGTTCTTTGAAGCTGCTCATTGTAGACATTTGCTCATGACACTGCAATTGTGGGTTTCTTACCAGGTGATGAAACTTGCAGCAGTAAATTTTTTTTTAAATTGCAGCGCTTTCTCTCACTCTCGTCTTTGGTCTGTCTCTCTCTCTCTCTCGCTCCTCTAGCCCTCCGCGCTCTCGTCGTTGCCTGCTACGCGGCGTTGCTATGCCTACCCCGCTCTGCTGCAATTCATCACGGGTAACGTTGTGCGGAAGCCAGTATGCTATTCAACTATTCTCAGCCGGACACTACGTTGCCCGCAATGCATTGCGCACACAATGTCAAAACCATTTCTGTCTGGTGATACATGATTTAAGCGGCACCAGCGAGAATACAGGAGGGAGGAACTTTCTTTCGTTGCGTTTCAAAAGAGAAAAACAGATGTCACTCAGTTTTCAATGGAAAACAAATTCCAACGTTCATTTACAGTGATGTCTGCCGTTCATGACACATAATGTGAACTAATTCACGTTCAAGTTCTTTATTAAAAAATGTGTTGCGTTCAGTTCAACGTTCACGAAAAAATGAGCGTGTTCAATGAACGCGTTCTTTTGATCTCGTTCACGCACAACACTGAATCCCATACAGCAGTTTTACAAATGTTCATGAAAATGTTTATTTCTTTTAACAACTGTGAATGCTGTGAAACTCGATCGTCAGTCGGTCGGCCGTCAGTCGTCGTCTGTCAGCTCTCGGTCCATCGGTCCATCGTCTGTCGGTCGATCGGGTGTTGGTCCGTCGGTCGTCGGTCATCGGTCATCGGTCGTCGGTCGTCGTCCGTCGTCCGTCGTCCGTCGTCCGTCGTCCGTCGGTCCGTCGGTCGTCACATTCATGTTACCTGGATTTTAGTGTTGTGGGTTTAATTTAGTGTTCAGGTTTATCTAAATACATGTATTGGTGTAACCATGACCGAGACTTTGACCTGTGATATGGTGAGATACTAGCTGGATCTCCTTCATGCTATTGTCCTCTCTTTTTTATTCTATTGTCATTAATCACTTTTATCTTTTTTATACAGTGGCTTTTTGGCCCGTTGTTTATGACACAAAAAGAAGGGTGTCATATTTAAATTATTGAGAGCCTCAAACACATCTTTAACAAAGACTCGGTCAGGTTTCTGGTCAATCCCCTTGACACCACAGGGAACAGATTATTTGGGAAATTTAAACCTCGTACGGAAGCCTTGTGCTGTTTAAGATGCAATGCTAATAGGACAGAGTTGATGGCGAGAAGTCATTTAACTCACTCGAGACAAGACAACAAACTGTTTTCAGCCATCCGTCCTTCAGCATTGTCACCACTGCATTACAAATGCTACTTACAGTAAAGACACAGGTGAACCTTATTAAGGTGATTAACACTGCATCTGGCAAGACAATCAGATATATTCATATAACAACCAATCAAGCACTCCAACAAGGAAGAAGATAGAGATTCCCCCAGAGATATACCTGTTTAAATTGGTTTAAAATTGTTATCAGCCTACATTGGACTCCTGTTAAGCTTTCTCTGGAACATATTAAAGATGACCAGAAATGTTGGAGATGTAGGTCTGATAGTACACTGGTGGGTGTATTTTGTAGATGTCCTAGCATGCAACAGTTCTGTTTTTTCTATATAGTACGTAACACTGTAGATTCATTTTCATCAAGAGTAATGATTTTAGGAGATGGTGGCGCAGTCTACCAAACGTTTTCATCCACGAAAACACAATGTGTGTGAACCCTTAAGATGATTAACCCTAACTAATCTCTGTCTTTTCAAAGGTGTCTCACTTTGCTCTTTGCTCTATCATTTCATTGGTGTGGCACAGAGGGAATTCCTTATTGGTGAGCAGGGAAAGTTTGTTTTCCTGTGTGGTAAACTCTGCCTCTGAGCCCATTCTGCTGCTGTTACTGAGTGTCTAGACTTCCTTTGCCCCTTTTCGCTGCCTTTACTCACTCTCTTTCTCCTCAGAATTCAATCCAAGTTGTTCTAGCATCTCTTCTTCTACCCCCTCACTCCCCACCACAATCACTCCCCTCATTCTCCACATCCAGACGACGAGCCACTGGGACAACGTCCAGTGTGGCCTTATTCAGATCAGTGAGAAACGGTATGTGAACAGCCTCATCTCCCATCGTGCCCATTGAAAAACAGCTACGAGTGCGCTGAGACCCCTGGGTTTGAAGTCTGTAACATTTGATCCATGGGAAACCCTTGTGCACAATGATGCCGGTGAACAATGTGGCCCCAGTTCTGTGTGTCCCCAGAGGGCCACGGTAGACTGCATATCTTATAACCTGTCCTGGATACATCACTCCCCTGGGAGTGAACCACTCCCGTCTGAAACGACTGGCCTGGTAGAGCAGCCTGGGCCTGCTAGAGTTGCACATACTCATTGGTGCTGAGACTGACGGTATGGTCTGTGTGTATTGGTGCATGTGTGTGTGTATGAGAGAGGCAAAGTTTGTGTCTTTAAAAGTAAGCCTATAGGTCGCTGGTGACATCATTTACTGTAGGTACAGTACAAAAGCAGTTGGTGAGGCCAAACTATTGTCGTGGAAGTTTCTGTTAGCACGAGGTGAATTTCAAAAAGAACATTCATGAGACAAATAAAGACTATTTGAGAATGAAACCAAAGTTTGGTTTTTGAGTGTTTATTATATTTGATCAAATATAGAAATACAGTTTTACAAGCGCATGCAGCAGAGAGTGGAAAAGAATTCCAAGGAAACAGAGTTTCACACATTCTTATATAGCAAAAGACAGTCAAGCCTCCTCCCCCTCTGATATTCTTAGCAGAGCAGACAATTTAACATGAAACAACAACAAAAAGGTCAGTAGAGTCTTTTCACCCCCTTCCCTTGCTCCTGTTTAAGAACAAAGACATAACACCTGTTTATCTCAGCTGCCACTGAAGGACAAATGTTTTCTGAGAGACACCACATGGTTCCAAACTATATGGCTCCAACTTGTATGACGTCAGCTGTTTCACCAAGGTGAATCACAGTTTAATCACTTAAAGGGATACTTCACCGATTTAGCATTTAGCTTTGTATCAGTAGAAACCCGGTAGTATTTCTGAATGACCGTGCTTCCCTCCCTCATATCCCCCTGAGAGGGGAGATCTCTGCATTGGGGGTCTGGAAATCATTCCTCCAATGACGCAAAATGATGATTTTTGCGTCATTGGAGGAATGTTTGGCCAGAGTCAAAGAACTACAGCCAGTAGTCAGGAGCTACTTCCGCATGTTTTCAACACGCCCATCACCCGAAGCGAGCCGATCTCAGCCGGAAAAAAACAAAATGTCAGCCATCTTTAATCCTCGCTAAACAGGGCTCTATCTTCTCAGCAGCAAACTTTTACAAAATTATGTGCTTTCAAACTACCGCACAGACGTTCCAGACTGTCCAGCTACCAGGACTGCTAGCCCTCCGACGATCCAAGCTAGAGATGCTCTGTCACTGGGTAAAAGACCCGTGAAGGTGAGCTGTGTTAACACGGACTGGTGCAGAAATGGGGTGATTTGTATCCAACTAACTGCTAACCGCTGGAGTTTGTGACTGTTACATGGCGACCATTCAACATTCCACGCTAATTCACGGCTGTGTTTATACTCGGTGTTTACAGCCCACCAAGCCTAATGCTGGTATGCTTAACTGAACGTCATAGATATCTATCGCTGAACATTACGGAGCCTATAATGTGTGTGTGCACTAAAGGTAGCCTGTTTCGTATGTCGTTTTTATATAATGTCGTTATTATATATTTTAAATGTGTAACACCACTTGAGCCACGATGAAACGTTGTTTCGTGTATATGGTTGAAATAACAATAAAACACATTGAGTTGAGTTGAATACCTCACTGTCTGTCTGTCAAGCGGTAGGCGTGGCTTGGGAGTGGACTCAAAGCAGCGAAGCGAAGTGCATTCTGGGATTTGGTGTCTTTCATCCATATGAGCCAAAAACACATTTCACATTTCTGCTACATAAGTGACCCAATTTAAAGATATATTCAGCTTTCCAGCTGTGAAATATCCCTTTAAACAGAAGTCAATATAAGAATATAATGTCTAAATGTAATTTTTGCCATTACACTCTCAGCCTCATTTTCTTCACTTTTGAGCAAAAGAAAAGTGCCTAAGAATGTCTCTATATAATTTGATGAGGGATGGCAGCACAAGCAATGACTATTTCCTCTTTTAGGGAGACTAAAACAAACTTACCTACCAACTACTTATACCCTAAATTATTAGTATTTCAAATTATTTTTACCAGCCTGTCAGTCATGATCTGATTCTCCACTTTGATCCCTTTACAGTCAATCCCAACAGAACATGTGATTAATTAAAGACACATGGCTCCTATGGCAACCAAAGAACAAACCGATGGTCGCATACGGATGGAAAAACAGAAACCTATTTTGTTCCACATTCCTCCTGTAATCTATTTAACAAAACTGAGACCAGTTTTGTGTAACTGAAGTATTTGAGGTGCTGTCCTCTCTTAAACTCACAGATTGTTACGCAAGAGCAGAGAAGTTCTTTGATCTATGGTGTGATGGGTGAGAAAAGGAAAATTACGCAATACAACTTTTAAACTTAAAAAATTTGAAACAGAACGACTAAAAAAAACCCAATGTTGGGCAATCTCTGTATGTATAACAAGGATATCAATGAATAGAGATTATGAGGATACTGCATTGACTTTCTTTTACTCCTTGGAGACTTACCCTAACTTTAACCATAACCTCTGTAATTTATAACTTTAACCCTATCTCTGCTCAAATCCTAACCAAATAGTCTTTATCCCAAAAGAAATCATTACAGATTCCCTCCAGACACATTTAAAGCATCTGCTTTGAATAATAAATGGTGTCTGATACAATTTTTCCACAATAAGTTCAAATATTTAATTAAACTATGTTTTTGACAAACAAACAAAATATCATCAGTAAGCTTTAGATGAGTGCTGGTAGACTTATTTTTCTTACTTTTGGACAGAGCCAGAGCCTAGCTGTTTCCCCCTGTTTCCAGTCTTCGTGCTAAGCTAAGTTGGCCAGCAGCTAGCTGTAGCTTCAGCACTGTACAGTGTGTTACACTAAAATGTCAAACTATTAATTAAAGGTGAAAACAGAGAAACTCACCCTAAGCAGATACATGTGAAAACAGTCTGTCACACACTAAGCACAAAACATGAATGATTGCAGGGGAACTTAACTTTGTGGGGACTAACACGTGTTTGTCCACAACTGGGAGGTTGGTCTAGCCTAGAAATCCAAACCCAAACCCCAAAGATTAAGGGTCTGGCACTGAGTAATGAAAATGGCCCAACTTGAGGTGCGGCACCAAGCATGCATTTGAAAATCTTGCTGCATGCAATTGGATAACACGTCCCCATGATGAACACATTTTTAGTTTTGTATAGCCTACACACAACCACAGTCCAAAGGCAAGACATTTTCTACCCAGCATCCATGGTAATGTGTCACATTCTCCTGTTTCTCTGTTGTTTCTGTGCGTTTTATGGCAGGATGCATACTTCTCTTTTCCTTTTTTCACTTTACCAGTTCTGCTCTTCAGCTGACCCCATCAGTCGATCCCTTGCTTTGCACGGGGACAGCAAGACAAAGGAGGCTGTTGTTTGTTGTTGCTTGTTGGGATAGCTGTGCGACGGATGCCATGTGGGTCCCTGCAGTGAGGGTGAGGAATGGTGGGCTGCTTATTTAAAGCTTTCCAGATGAGCTGAGGCTTAATGATGTGAAAGAATGGAATTTGGCCTGTCCGTATTGGGGTCTCACACATAATGTTCAGGGAGGATGAATTTGTTGGAAAAGGCTGTGGTGAAGCATAACCATTCACACATCAGTTTTTCAGACACACACACACACACACACACACACGCATACGCACACACACACACGCACACGCACACGCACACGCACACGCACACACACACACACACACACACACACACACACACACGCACACGCACACACACACACACACACACACACACACACACATAGTTCAATCCCCTTTCACCAAATCAGATTGTGGATAGAGAAAGTAAGTGAAGTTAACAGACAACTTTCATGTGTTTCACTCACCTTGCAAGGATTTGTAACAAAGAAATGTCTTCCTTACTTTTTTACTAAACTGGTACAGAATAAAGGGCTGTCCTCGGACTTTCACACCAACCCTGGCCACCTGTCCCACATCCACCTGTTCACATTCCCAAATCATGGTTCAATTATTGATTTTTCGGCTACCTGTGTTTTGACCTTTATGATGAGTTTGCTTGTCTGGACTGCCTTCTCATGCCTTACTGTAAGCCTGTTAATGTGAACATTGGTTTAGTTCTTTCTTTCTTTCTTTCTTTCTTTCTTTCTTTCTTTCTTTCTTTCTTTCTTTCTTTCTTTCTTTCTTTCTTTCTTTCTTTCTTTCTTTTTTCCCCAACCAGTTCTGCCTCATTTGGGTCCAATACAAACTGGCCAAATATGGTCCAAGCAGATCTAGCATTTTCTGTTCAAAATGAGCGCAACCCTGTCAAAATGCCACCAGTATAGAGCAGAAGGGAAGCTCTGTGATTGGTGTTCCAGCTAGCGTCTTCTAGCCTTGTTCTGGTGAAGATGATACCTGGATTGGCAAACAACTTCCCCATCTGTCCTCAGCGTCCCCATTAAATTATATAGCTGTACATAATGAATTGGCCAGGGAGTGTATATTTTCTTAATCAATATATCAGTTATTCATAATTGAATGCTTTCCCAGATTTCACCACACCAACAAAATTCTTATACTGAGGCAAGGATATTTACTTGCTACATGAGCAGCATCAAATATTGCATTAATTATTCTCTATAATAATGACATTTTCATAGATCAAATACAACTCTGAGAGTGAGTTGTCAGATTAGGGCCAATATGGATGTCAAACCTCTTTTCATCATCCAAATCTAAACAAATGTCATAACAACAGTGATGTAGTGGGATTTGCAGCCAGCCACTGACACTAATAAGCCAGTGACACAGTCTAAACCGCTAAAAAAGATGGCAGAAGAAGATCATAACTCAGTACATATTCTCTCTCGCTACAGTTCAGACAGACTGTTTGTTCAGTGCTAATGGGGGTTATCCAGCCATCTCACAGGAACTGTGATTTCAGCGACAACTCTGTGCTTTTCCTTGTTGCTCCTTTACAGTGTATTATGAAGCATTTTCTCCCTGGTTGCAAACATCTTGATGTGCAGTGTGTCCTCATGTGCTTGTTTTCATTCTTAAAGTGGCTTAAATTGAACACCATTATTATATTTAGGTCCAAAACTAAATCAGACACTTTTTATTTTTTTTTACATGTTACCCCATCAATTTAGTTTCAGTATAATTTGCCAATCTTTGGCTAAATCAGCAGGTTGTAGTGGTCATCAGTGGCGCTGTAATGATCAAGGTAGCGAAACATTGCTTTCTACACTCAACCTTTTCAACTCTTTCATTGAGAACTTCCTTATATCAAAGTATTGCTACCAATTATTTATTTGTTTTATTTTTATTTATGAGTTCATTTCATCCATCAAACAAACAACTGAATGCAAACACACATTTCAAGTCCTGAATGAAGAGAAGAAAGGCTATTCTGCCCCTCTTTCACAAAACATACATACTGTAACAAAACAAATCATTAAATAAGAAAACCTGTTATGGTTTTGGTGTTTTGTCTTATTTTGGTAGTCTGTTTTGCTGTTTTGTATTTTGTTCTGTTTCCTGTTTTATTTTGGAATTCTGTTTTCTCCATGGTCTTGTCTAGCTTTACTTCCTGTCTTGTGTTTTCCCGCCTGGCTGATTGTTCTGCCCTCCCTGATGTGTCTCACCTGTTGTATCACCTGTTCCTTGTTTGCTCGTTACCTCTTGTATTTAGTCTATGTGTTCCCCTTGTTCTGTGTCACATAATTTGTTTGCATTGGTTCCTGTTTGTGTGCGTACCATGCCCTTTGCGTTTGTTCCTACCAGTGTGTTTGTGTTTGTGCCATACGTCGCCAGTTTGTTCCTTCAGTCATTTTTGTTCCTGTGAGCTTTGCTGTAAGTGTCTTCCTTGAGTTTTCTTTATTTTTTGGACTTTTGTTTTTGCCTGCCTCCTTTTTTGGTACTCTTGTTTTTGCATTTAATAAACCCTTGAGCACAAACCTTCTTTTGCCTGCCTTGCTCTCTGCATTTGGGTCCAACAATTCCCTGCTAATTCTAACAAAACCAGTCACAAAAGAACAGAGCAAAAATTTAATTAATGAATCTTACTTTATTGACTCAACATACTCTTTTATTTTTTTATTTATGACAAAACATCCACTGCCTGCACATCTGCAGCCCTGCTAGAATTACACAATGCCATGACAAACACATTTGACTGATTGATGAATTCAGGATGTTTTTCACTTTAGGCTGCTGGGTCAGCCACTTGGGCCATGTTGGTGGATTAGTGCTGCTTGGGATAAACTGCTTGTTGAGAAAATAGATTTTGCTGAAATTAAAGAAAGGAGCTTCTGCATTTTCACTCTAGAATCAAGTTTAAAAATGCCCACAGCAATGCCAGTCAATACCTACTCCCCTCAAAATAGCTTACAGTGCACATCATTGCACAATACAAGCCTTCCCAGAAATGACTATGTACTCACTAACTTTCGTTATTAAAAGTCTAGCCCCACCTCTCCTGCATCATCAATACATTGGCACAAATCCATATTCAGGAGTTAGCAAGGCAGTAATAATAATGAAAATGTCATAATAATGACATTTTAATGACATTTTCATGTATTTGATCTATAAAAATGTCATAATAATGACATTTTCATAGATCAAATACAACTCTGATAGTGAGTTGTCAGATTAGGGCCAAGATGGATGTCAAACCTCTTTTCATCATCCAAATCTAAACAAACGTCGTAACAACAGTGATGTAGTGGGATTTGCAGCCAGCCACTGACACTAATAAGCCAGTGACACAGTCTAAATCGCTCAGACTGAAGTGCTGAGAGAAGCGTTTCACTGTCTCAGGCCCAAGCGATGGCAGAGGAAGATCATAACTCACTCAGTCTATCTGTAATGTATGTAATGTCCATCTCTAATGTCCATCTGTAATGTCTGTAATGTCCATCTGTAATGTCTGTAATATCCATCTGTAATGTCTGTAATGTCTATCTGTAATGTCTGTAATATCCATCTGTAATGTCTGTAATGTCTATATGTAATGTCTCTAATGTCTATCTGTAATGTCTATATGCAATGTCTGTAATGTCTGTAATGTCTGTATTGTCCATCTGTAATGTCTGTAATGTCTATATGTAATGTCTCTAATGTATATCTGTAATGTCTATATGTAATGTTTGTAATGTCTATAATGTCTTTCTGTAATGTCCATCTGTATTGCCTGTAATGTCCATCTGTAATGTCCGATTGTAATGTCCATCTGTAATGTGTGTAATGTCTATCTGTAATGTCTATCTGTAATGTCTGTAATGTCCATCTGTAATGTCCATCTGTATTGTCTGTAATGTCCATCTGTATTGTCTGTAATGTCTGTAATGTCTATCTGTAATGTCTGTAATGTGTATCTGTAATGTCTGTAATGTGTATCTGTAATGTCTGTAATGTGTATCCGTAATGTCTGTAAGGTCCATCTGTATTGTCTGTAATGTCTGTAATGTCCATCTGTAATGTCCAATTATTTATTTATTTTATTTTTATTGATGAGTTCATTTCATCCATCAAACAAACAACTGAATGCAAACACACAACATTTCAAGTCCTGAATGAAGAGAAGAACGGCTATTCTGCCCCTCTTTCACAAAACATACATACCGTAACAAAACAAATCATTAAATAAGAAAAACAGTCACAAAAGAACACAACAAAAACAGAATTTATAAATCTTACTGTATTGACTCAACATACTCTTTTTTGACAAAACATAATCAAACATGCACAAAGAGTAGAAGCAGTCAACAATGATGTCTGTGGAGTATTGTGAGTAACTGTGTCATTATATAAAATATATTATTGCTGAATTGAAAAAAATGATATAATTATTTTATGAGTGGATATTTAAAATTCCCATCTCCCAAAAAGAGGAAAACATGTTTATTTGCCTCTTTGAGTCAACTTTACCTCACACTCATGCATGTTAATATATTTAAAGCTCTTTGGCTGTATTATTCTTGAACATTATTCTCCTTTTATGTTGTATAAACTTGCGTGCATGCGTCCTTGCGTGCGTGCATGTGTGTGTGTGTGTGTGGGGGGGACTGATAGCTGAAACTTTTCACAATATCTGTGCCAACCATAGATTCCCTTGTATGAGTGAGTCAGAAAGGATGCCTTTAGCTCTACCTCTCTCACTTACTCCCCCCCCCCAAACACACCCTCAGCGAGCACCAATCACACATGCACAACCGTAAAAACTCCCTGTCATCAGTGATCTTCAATGGAAGTGTTTTGCTTCCTAACCACTGTATCTTATTCTTACTCATTACATTTAAATGGCACACATGTAGCTAAATGTCTGAATAGCACTGTAGTCAGTTTGCCAAAAAACCTTCAGATGCAAAACACGCGTCTGTTTGCGCAGATTATTTTTTCAAAGTCAAAAGTTGCAGAGCACTGGTTGCACCACTGCCACTAGGTCAACATTTACCCACTTTGTTTATCTTATCCAACTGCATTCCAACTTTTTTCATGAAAAATGAGCTTTTTCTGATGTAAATTTGAAATGCAGCAAAAGAAGGCAGATTTAGGAGTGTGTTGGAGATGTGCCAAAATAAATGTATGAATGGCTAATCCACTTCCATATTTCCATTTGATGAATAGAGGACTTTTTTTTCTTCTGTTGACTCTCTCCACAGGAATCTCCAATCAGGCTGACCTTATCAAGTGTGAAAAACCATTTGAAAGAAAGCCTGAGGGGGACATAAGAAAACAAGAAGGTTCTTTCTCTTTTTCCTGCTTGGAAAGCTCATTATTCCTCAAGCTCCCCTCTGTCTGAAATGCCCCCCCCCCCCCCCCACACACACACACACCCCCTCTTCTAAATTACTTCACTTTTTTAGTTCCCGCCTCACCTCCCCACAAGCAAGTTTTTCTTCTACTATGGCACCGCCTCCATCCTCTCACTGGCTCTTTTATTCCCTCATCCCCGCTGCTGCTCCCTCCTTTCCTTTCTCCTCCCCTCTCCTCTTTCTCTCCTTTTTTTCTTCATTGCTTGTTACTCACACCAACCAGCTCACAGCCAAAGATCTCCTCTGTCCCTGTCACGCTGATCGAACTTTAAACCAGAACATTCCCCCTGACAAAACTGAGACATTTCTCCAGAGGAAGTTATTGCTCAAGTCTAAAGGTACAGAAACAACTTAATATCTTAATATTTCACCATTTGATATGTATGCTAATGCATTTTACCATTTGACCAGTAGCTGTATCTGTGTGCCTGTAAGTCTGCATGTGTGTGAGTGTGAGACTGAATCAGCATAACCACACGTGTCGCAGTCACTTGAGTGAACGTATGAGGAAGTCTGCATGCCTTCACAGCTGTGCAACACGTGTTTTTCACAGCATTTCATTGACAGAAAAGTATTTTAAGTTTATAATGCATGTGCTGTACAATGTATATAAAGGTTTTATGTGACAGTTCATGTGGAGTGTAGCAGAACAATGATACACAGCACAGCTAAAAAAAAAAGTTACAAAACTTTATTATCTCACTGAACTAAGAATGTGACAGTTGTTTTTGTTGTGCTCAAATATCTAATGCTAACTCTCACAATATGTCCTTCCCTTTCAATCAGGACATTTGGAAGCCCCAAGCCAAAGGAGAGGTGTGACAGAGAGGAAGAGCAGCACCTTTAATGTGTTTTCATTGCAGTTGAGTGGAGTTCCTGCACGTTCATATCAAATCTGAAGATTCCAGCTGCAGCTATGACTCACAGCAACGGGGAGAACCCACAGAGAACCCGGAGTGGTCTCCACCAGATCCGGTCCGGGATCCAGTCCCGATCACTGCTGGCCAAGAAGAGAGTGCAGAACATCACAAAGGGGGATGTGAAAGGATGCTTCATGAAAAATGCCTTTGTGATCTTGACCGTAGCTGCTGTCATTATTGGTAAGTTGGAACTTTTTCTTTGTCATGTAAGACACTGTTCAGACACTGCACTCTATTGGTAATTTAGTGGATTTTGTAAAGAAGAAGGCAGCAATCTGGTCTGACCAACACAGTTGTAGCAGGACGAAAGAAAGAAAAAGAATAGAAACTAATACACCGGATGAGAGGATAGAGGGACCTCAAGTGAACTTAGCCGACAGGCCTTTATCTGACCCTGCAGCTGACCCTTGACCTGTTGCCATTAACCTTTGAATCTTACCCAGTAGGAAGTGAACCAGGCCCACCCACTGCCTGCACATCTGCAGCCCTGCTAGAATTACACAATGCCATGACAAACACATTTGACTGATTGATGAATTCAGGATGTTCTTCACTTTAGGCTGCTGGGTCAGCCACCTGGGCCGTGTTGGTGGATTAGTGCTGCTTGGGATAAACTGAAAATGCAGAAGCTCCTTTCTTTAGTCTCAGAAAAATCTATTTTCTCAACAAGCGAAAATAGATTTCTCTGAAATTAAAGAAAGGAGCTTCTGCAATTTCACTCTAGAATCAAGTTTAAAAAATGCCCACAACAATGCCAGTCAATACCTACTCCCCTCAAAATAGCTCACTGTGCACATCATTGCACAATACAAGCCTTCCCAGAAATGACTAATGACTCACATACTTTAACTTTTAACAGTCTAACCCCACCTCTCCTGCATTATCAATACATAGGCACAAATCTTTATTCAGGAGTTAGCAAGGCAGTTATGTGATAAAAATATGATTTTTCAGCTTTCAGGTGTTATTTTGGGACTCTGAAACTCTTATCAGTATTATTATGGAATTGATATTCAATCATACATAAACTACATTTAGCTGTAATATGATTATATCCAACTATAAGTGTCAAATCTAGTCGTGTTAACACAAAACAACTTGAAATGTTCTGATAAAGTTTTGACTTTTCTTCCACGTCTGATCCTCATTGCAGGCATCATCCTGGGATTTGCTCTGAGGCCTTATAACATGTCTTACCGGGAGGTGAAGATGTTCTCTTTCCCTGGAGAGCTGCTGATGAGAATGCTTCAGATGCTAGTGCTGCCCCTGCTGGTTTCCAGCCTCATCACAGGTATGAACCAGACAAGGAACATCAGGTCATTTAAATGCCTTCAGGACATTTCCCACCAGAATGTTAGTCATGAAATTAGTTAATTTTACTCTTCCAGTCAACGGTCACACAGAACAATTTTGACATAACGGTATTCTTGCTTTTTGAAAGGCCTAAACACATTCTTCTTCTGATAATCAATCATTTCTCATGCATGTGAACCTGATCAGTAATGTTAATAAAATGAACATTAAAATATGTTGCACACACCCAAGGCTTACACACATCACTCACACATGGTTGTGCATCATTATGGTAAAAGGTGTTGGCTATTTTTTTGTATAAATGTAACTCAGACATCTAAAAGAAGCACATACACCTTAGACACAGTTCAAGCCTGTATGACACTGTTTTGTTCTAAATGTATATCAAAAAACTTAGTTACCACACACAGCAGTCTACTGTATCTCCAAACACCCTGCCATTTCTTTTATCCACACATCGGTAACATCTGTAGCCTGTGTGCTCAGCATGGTTCCACAGATTTCTGACAGCCACTGTAGAAACTGCACCCCACCAGACAAAAACCCATCCACCTAGAAGAGAAGGTATACGGCACAGCATGAGTTTGTACATATGGAACAAGTAGTATCACTCGGACTGGTTTTAGTGTCATGTTTTGCAGGTAGGATGTGTTTTCTCTGTATGAAGTTAATTACAGTGATAGTGCTTTTAGTTGTTTTGTGCCTACTTCATGAGTGGCAGAGTGAGAGGAGCCAGCTTTAACCAACAAACACCGTTTGTTGGTTTTGGGCTCAGTGGTGGACGGGGTTAGGATGAGCTCATGAGCGAAAGAGAGACAGAGAAACAGAGATATGTTTTGAACGCACACTACTCTCAATCACATGCTTCACCCATGTTGTAATTATCTTGATCTTGATTCGACACAACCAAAGCGATCCCCCCGACTAAATTCTGCTTTAATTAAATATGCAATTCAGAATATGTGGGCTGGATTACATTATGGTTTCAGTACATCTTGAACTGTACACAACGTATTTGGACCTGTGTTTGAGATAAACACAAACATGACACTGAGGTTTTCAGTTCTAATCCAGGGAGTGAGTTCATTCCTCACTGTTGACATGGTTCACAAACCAAGTCAGACACGCAGGGATATTTTTTTCCAGAGGCAAAGGCCTGTGGGTTTGTCACTGATCACAGCCTCCATTTGTTATAGAAGTAAACGTATAGATGGAGTCATGGAACATGTGTGTTTCCAAAAACACTGGTCAGTAGCACTGACTGACAAAGGTAGATGGGACATACTGACACTGAGCAGTGATTGACAGGGCAAAAAGCCCATCTCCTGAAGGGATGACAGATACACATTGTCCGATAATAACCTGCTTTGTGTTGCAGTGGGGTGTAACATCAGCATCCTCTGACATCATGTCACATGACCGCAGCTACAACATGTAAAAAACAACAAAGAGTGCTGTTCTGTAGCCAAGTCATCCAGGACACTTCTTTCCCCTGTGTGTGTGCCAAGTTTTGAGATGCAATGTTATCTGCTATAAAGTTGTCATTAGACTAGAAAAAGTCAACTACCATAATACTAAAAATAACACACGTTACATTACTGTTGCCTTGTTTTAACAATTTACAGAAGAAGACTTGAAACCCTCTATTGCAGGGTCATGTTTTTATTTGTTTATTTGCTGTTATCATAGTAATTCGGTTTTGCAACTCAATTCGGAAAGTCTACACTGCATTACCACACAACAATAAAATACTTTTTGTTCATTTTGTGTGCAACAACACTAGTTTGAACAGACTGTATCTGCATCAGCCACAAAGGGGTACCTTGCCACTACCAAAAATAAACCCAATAGCAGCACATAGGAAGCAAATTCAACCACAGTATATACTGAATCTTCGTGTCTAACAAATATGGTTATCAAAAATATTACAACAAATATGATTTTAATTCTAAAATGCAGATAAGACAACATTTGATTACTGTAATCGTCTAAAGTCACTGGCTATCTTTTCATACAAACATAAATACAATTGAAATAGCACAAATAATTCTTGCCCATATTTTGACCTGGTTTAATGGTAGATTGTTATTCCAGACACCCATGTTGAATGTAATCACTCCACTGAATGGGCGTTATCAGTGGTTGTCAGCCTCATAGATATGGGTTCGAAGGGGCCTGCTACACTTATAGATTCTGAAGGCCGTTATTATCTGTTTATATGGTAACATTCGCCTTTAGCGTGGTCAGGTCCCCTTGCTGTCTTGTTTTAAGGCTCTGGGAGTCCCGTTGTGAATTATTGAATGAAAATCAGGTTTTCTGCATAGTAGAATTGAACCTTTTTGTCCTTTAAAAGACTATTGCTCATCCACTGCCACCTCCCTTTTACTGTTAAACCTGCTCTTAATGCCACTCTATTACAGTTTGTCAGTGGAGAAAGGCAATGTGAGACTAGTGTGTCAGTAATGACAACTGTCATACCCATTATTAGACTTCCTTAATGACAACAGAGGGTATAATGCACATCTCCTGAAATTCATCTATACAGCTTTACTGTTGTGGCTCACCATGAGACTATCTTGTTAAACTAAAAATGAATAATACGTATAATAATTATATATGTGACAACACAGTATTTTATTTTTTATTCATTTGACACACAAAGCCAATCAATGTCACAAAGCCAATCAACTATGCAGATAAACATTTAAAGCCAAAAGTTATTTGCTAATAATGCTTGCTTTTGGGTTAACATGCAAATGAACTCCAATGAACCTCTAAAATGTTCAAATTACAAGAAATGTTACAGCTCCTATGTAATTATCATCAGCAGATAATTAGACGAGTAGATTGAGGTCAGAGGTCACAGCAACAACAGCAACAACAAAAAGCTTTTTGTTACTGTGGCTTTGAAAAGCAACTGTTTCACCGAAACACACACACACACACACACACACACACACACACACACACACACACACACACACACACACACACACACACACACACACACACACACACACACACACACACACATCTGCACATGCTGACACGCTACTCACTGTCTTAAAGGATTTTTGATTTTCAAAAGAATAAAACAGGAGAATCAAAGAATTATTAGATTTGCTTGAGTCACATGGGGAGGAAAATTATGACATAAGTTATTGAACATCTGCACCAAAGCTGTAGACCACAACCTAATGACTCACCATTTGTTATTGAAAGTCACTTTTTCCACAGTTTTACTGTATTTAGATTTTTGCTGAAACTACTACCTCAGTTGAAAAGTAATACAAGAGGTCTTTGGTTACTTTGGAGGACAACAGCTCCTATGAATCTTGAAAAGCATGTTGACAGACTTTAGCTGTATGTGTATCTGTGTTTACAGGCTGGATTCACCAACTTTCCAATATGAACCAATGTCATACAGCATACATAAATGTAGTTAAGCACTATTTCCAGACCGGTTATTGCTTTATATACATGACTTGGAGCGTGACTTTAAGAGTAACATATTTTAGAGGATAGGAGCTGTAACATTATGTTGTATGGTGTAAACTGACTGTCACGCTCTTAAGGCTGACTATGCTTCTATGTGAAAAGGGTTGTCCCAGTTGAAAAGGACTTGCCTCTGAATTTTGATCCCTTCTAAATATGCGATTGAATTGGGAATCAGAATGTTTGAGCAGGGCCCTGGAAGGTAGGAAATGAAGGAAAGCAAGACTAGTAGACAGACAGGCAGGAGAGCCAAGGATGAAGGATTATAGACTTTAAAAAAAAAAAAAAACATGTTTGCTGCAAAATCCCTTTTGTCTTCAGGCATTTCATTATGAGAGCCGAGCGTCCACCACAGATTATTAGAGTTCTTTTCTGATTACTATCATGCATTGGTTAAAACTGAAGTCAGATTGTGAAAACTCTTCACACACTCAGCGAAACAGAAGTCTATGTGGACAAACTGTGAATCATTTTTCATTGCTTTTGCACGACATGCATTCATTGACCACATTCAAAATCCATGAACTCTTTTCTTATTCCTACTTCACCACCTGCAAAACACTCTATATCTGTAGAACATTGTTCAAACACATTGTTTTCAAAACTGTTAAAAACACATTCAAAGCAGAATGATGCATTTCTGCAGTAACCATATTGAAATATATAGAAAACAAATAAAGGATATTAAAGCAAATTTTAGATTCATTCTTGTATCATAAACATCAATAAAGTGAAAAGGTGTTATTGTTCTTCTATAATGAAATACTGATGTGAAAAACCAGTCAAACTTCAAAGATAAAAGTTCATCATTTATGTAATGCTCCTTGTTGTTTGTGTTGTTTAGGCCAGTGTGTTATGAGTGACGATGTTTGCTTTCTGAGTGAGACTTGTGGCCAGTGTTTTGGTCCACCAAGCTTACTTTGAGACATGTATGAAGTGTTTTGATGGTTTGAGTTATGGAGGTGAGATTAACCGTTTGGCCAATATACATATTGGTAATGCAGACTCTGTGAAGGGTTTAAAAAAAAGTGGCTTCAGTATTGCTCGATGCTTGTTAGCAATCGAAAAAAACTGTAATAGAGCCAAGTAGGGGACTGGACAGGGAGACGGGATGTGGGCAGTAAAAAGAGAAAAGGGAGGATGATTGTAGAAGAGGTCGCTGAAAGGGGAGCTTGAATGTAGGAGGGTGAGGGAGTCAAGGGGAAGACAAGGACAAGGAGTAAAGACAGGACAAGATGGAGACGAGGGTATGAAGGCAGGCGTTAAAATAAAAGTCATACAATCATTCCCTGAAATGTAGTGTAGAAGTATAAAGTCTCTGGGAAATGCTGCTTTATTTTCTACATCTGCACTTCACAAAGAATGGCACAGAAATGATCTTCATGATTCCAGTAAAACACTGTCTTGTGCTTATTTTACCATATAGATAAACTACACAAGCTTATGTAGTTACAATATATAGCCTATATTTATTTTTTATTAAAATGACCATTGTTTGAATCAGTGTCTGTGCTATGCTGTACATATTGTACTGCTGCAACTAACACTTGTTTTCACATTACTGACATCTTTTGATTAATCAATTCATTGTTTTGTCTATAAACTGTCAGAGAACAGAGAAAAATACAAATCCAACAACCTAAAGCCCAAGGTGAGATGTTCTGATGTGCTTGTTTGGTCCAATCAGCACTCAAAAATCCAATGATATTCAGTATAGTATTATATACTGTAAGGCAGCCTCATATAAGAGGCTGGAACCAATGATTATCAAAAATCAATTTATTTTCTGTTAAATCAATTCAGCTCTAAACTTTTAAACTTCACTCTGGTCAGACCTCTTGCAGACGCTATGGCCTGCGCTTCAATTCCCCCCCCCCACCCCCCCCAAAAGTAGTTCTACTTTTGTGTTTGATGAACATTCCCCATATGAGAAAGAAAGTCATTCTCCCCACTCTCCTTCAACCTTTCGTTCTTTTGAAAGGATAGAATTGGTGAGGCTATGTCCGTTGTTGCCTAGACAACAAACTGGGGATCATTGTGTGCGTGCAGGGCTGACTAAGTCCACATCTTTTCCCAGGGCCGTCAGAAAGGGAATAGGAGGAGAGCAGGATAATTGGGGGGTAGGGCTGGGAGGGGGAGGAAAGGGTGGCAATGAAAGAAGAATGCAGCAATAAGCGTAATAAGCGTGCAAAAAAAACAGAGGATGGAGGCAAAGATGTGGGGGTGAGAGTGGAGGAAGAGAAGGGAAGGGGTAACAAGGGGGTACCCTGAAACAAGAGGTGGGGATGGAGGGGTGGTAGGGAGAGCAAGTGAAGAATTTGGGAGAAGAGAATGAGGGAGGGAAGGATGAGGATAAAAAAAGAACAGGATAAAAGCTTAAGTCCTTGGCCTGTTGAGAGGAACAGAGTGGGCCAAAGCAGGGGCAGTATAGGCACATATATGAACACACACACACACACACACACACACACACTGTCAAAGTGCCACATATGAAAGGAACACATACATCTCCCATCACACAAAGCAGCTTTGCTATTAGCTATTAGAGCTGTGTGTAGTACGGTTTAGCTTCCAGGCTCTGTGACACCCTCAAACTAGTCTATGGCTTATATAACTTCACTATCAATTCTTAACCAAGAACCAGCTTCGTCACAACTATTTGTCATGCAACCTGAAATTTATTTGTGGCTTTTCAGCAGGCCTGTAAAATAAAATTCATCACATATTTTAGGTTAGATAGTATCCTGCCTTCCTTGCAGGAATGATCACTAAACATAGCAGGGAGTATTTCTTTGTACCTTGATTGTCAGCTGTTTCTTCTGAATCATGCTGCCATACTGTTTTTTTATGTATTAAACATTGCTCTGTTTGTATTTTCTCAGCTTGTTCAAACATATATTCAATTGAAGTCAGACTGTTAATCTGTAACTGACAGTCTGTCTGCTCTCTGTGTTCACTTGGGGATGTCTCAATGTACAGTGCCGTTCCATGGTCAAATGAAACTTGTAAAAAATACAAGCAACAAAATACAACTTTACTTTGGGATGAAATATTTTGGCCAACTAGCAAAAGCACAAAATCACAATTTGAGAACATAATCTATGGCACGTTTACAAAGAGTTCCTCCCTATAAATTATAATATATTTTCTGTATAGTAGGCCTATGTAAACAGATTTTATGTATTAGATCTGCCCCCGTGTGCTGTACAATATGTGCTGTTTTCCCACCAGTAGGCTAAAGGTCAGAGTCAGATTGTGTTTCCTACTGCTCTTTGTGGTCACAGATAGCTAGGTAGATAATCCAGATGGGTGTATTCCATCTATAATTACAGCACCTTTTCCCATGCTAACTATATGCTCATAGGGACAGAAGTAAGTGACACATTTATGCAAACTCTAAGGTAGCAGCACGACTAACGATAAAGATAACGACAACAACTACACAGTATTTCCCTTTTTTTCCTCATTCTCTTGATGCAACTGCAAATATACTGTATGTAGACAACATTTTGTTATTTTGTTTAAATGGATGTGACTGAACGCCAGTTGTGTGTAATTGTAAACCAAATTAATGACAGAAACTAGGCAATTAGTGAAATAATTAACGAATTAATACATCACTGTTGAGTGACTGGTAAAGTGACTAATTTACATGATGCCAGAGGAAGCTGCTTAAACCACTGCTACCGCAACGTTGCTCCCTCTACAGGAACTGTTTTGAATCCCTACAGCATGAAAGTCTATCCATGCTTTAGATGATATGAGTAAAGAGTGCAGGTACTAGTGGAAAATACTTATGTAGGAAACTCTTTGGAGGATAAACCATTTTGTGCTGATCTAGATTACTGTAATTTAGATGATGTCTTGTTTCAGGTATGGCTGCTCTGGACAGCCGTGCTTCTGGGAGAATGGGTATGAGAGCAGTGGTCTACTATACGACCACTACCATCATTGCTGTGTTCATTGGCATCGTCTTGGTGCTCATTATTCACCCTGGGAAAGGATCAAAGGATGAGTTCACCAAACAGTCGCAAGTAGAGCAGATCAATACTGCTGATGCCTTCCTGGACCTTATCAGGTACACACTCACACACTCCCTCACACACTCCCTCACACACTCCCTCACACACTCCCTCACACACACACACACACACACACACACACACACACACACACACACACACACGTACGTTTTTTTAGCAGTGTGTTTGTTATTTTATAAGTAACCGTTTTTTTCTGATTGCTAAACGACAGTGGGCACAACTGGAGCCACATGTGCAAAACTCTAACCACAGTCTGCACAGCAGCAGTTCATGTGGACCAAACTCTAGTTCGTCTTTCATTGCTTGAACACAGTTTTCAAAACTCTACACAGTTATCTCATGGCTTTAACCACAACCTGCACAACACTGAATTTACAGAACTTTGTTCAAATGCTAACACACTGCTGTCAAAACTGTATTGTAATCCTGACACAAAATGTACCTCTTCTGTTGTTTTTTCTAGAAACATGTTTCCTCCTAATCTTGTGGAGGCTTGCACCAAACAGGTAGCTCACCCACCACATTCCCTCCCTTTCTTGCACTTACGTGGGGTTTTAAGCCTCTCCGGTAGGGTTTCTCTTTGTATGTTCATATTGCCATTGTCATTCCTGTGGACTTAACAGTGCCGGAGATATCAGTTACACTGGAAATCAAATTCTTTAGCAATTCTATCTAAATTTGCCATCTATCTAAAACACATCAGATTCCCAGCTTCTCACACAGCCAAGTTGTTAACAGAGGCCCTTGTCTCAATGTCACTTTCAAATCCTTCTTCCAGCCCATTGGCAGATGGGGTATTGTAACATTTTATGTACCAGATGACAATATAAGACGTTGAAAGCACAAATAACTACAGTTTGATCCATGTGTACATTTTAGTGTAAAGAATTGAAATTTAACATGTTAGCCTGGACATCTATTTTGGGGACACATTTTCTTCGTATTCAACAAGCTATATACTATATCTTCAGTGACTCTATATCTCATATATTATTATTGACTAAAAGTGTTCAGAAAAGTGTTATTGCCCCAGGAATTTATCGCTATTTAACCTTTCCTCTTTCCAGTTCAAGACGCAGTATGCCAAGAAAGTGGTCCATGTGAAGACAACCGTGAATGACACCATATCCACACTCAATGATAGCCAGGAGATAACCCAGGTGGAGATGATCCCAGTGCCAGGGTCAGTTAATGGAGTCAATGCTCTCGGCATGGTGGTGTTCTCCATCTTCTTCGGTCTGATTATCGGCGGCATGGGGGAGCAGGGGAAGCCTCTTAAGGACTTCTTCGACTGTCTAAATGAAGCCATTATGAGGCTGGTTGCCATAATCCTGTGGTAAGTACCAGGATGGACGGATGAAGGGATGGACAGATGGATGGTACTAACGTAGAGTGAAGTCTTGGATTACAAATTCACAATCATCGATCCTCAGGTATGCCCCTATCGGTATCCTGTTCCTGATTGCTGGTAAGATCGTGGAGATGGATGACATCTTAGCCATGGGTGGCCAGCTGGGAATGTACACAGTGACAGTCATTTCTGGCCTGCTCATCCACTCCATCTGTGTCCTTCCAACAATCTACTTCGTCATCACCAGGAAGAACCCCTTTGTTTTCATCGCTGGGCTGTTGCAGGCACTCATCACTGCCCTTGGAACATCCTCAAGGTATGTCATTGGTTTTAGACTTGCTACCGATGATGAGTGTTGATTAGCATGATTCTGCAACTTACTGTATTTCTAGGAGACTGGGTTGAATTTTCCTTTTGTCGCTGTTTTTTCATCCTTCCTCTCCCTCTATCCTCCCTCAGTTCTGCCACATTGCCCATCACTTTTAAATGCCTGGAGGAAAACAACAAGGTGGACAAGCGTGTAACCCGTTTTGTGCTTCCTGTTGGCGCAACCATAAACATGGATGGCACAGCTCTATATGAAGCCCTGGCAGCCATCTTTATCGCTCAGGTCAATGATTATGACCTTAACTTAGGGCAGATTCTCACCATCAGGTATGTCAAATGCAATACTTTAAACATCCATTGCTGTAATAATGTCATGCATTCAATAATTTCAAAGGACGCAAAAGGATTTGATTCAGTAAACCTTGCCTGCTCTGAGAGTTTAATCAATTTTGGATGTACGTTGTCTTTCATTTTGGCAAGAAATACTGCTGAATCCAAGTGAAGCATCTCCAAGACTCAAAACCACAGGTTACAGTCGTATAAATGACTTTCTAACCACCAGTCTCAGTTTTTGACTAGGGATAGATGGAGGATTGTATTTCAGCCAAGAGAATGAATTTTAAGTGACCCTCGTTAGTGCTAGTACCAAGGAATGATCGAGAGGTTGATTTTTAGATGATTGAAATGTCTCTCTGTCTGCCTTTGTTTGTTGTTGCACTTTTCCCCATCAGTATCACAGCCACGGCAGCCAGTATTGGAGCAGCCGGGATCCCTCAGGCAGGACTGGTCACCATGGTGATAGTGCTAACATCTGTAGGTCTGCCCACTGATGACATCACACTCATCATTGCAGTTGATTGGCTCCTGTAAGTAGTGGCTGTATGACATCTTAGGAAACTATTAATTTAAAATGTGAAAATCAATACAAAAACAAGTCATATTCTAGTCAATATTTCTCTTCAAGTAGCACCAGTACTCTATACAAACTGGAAGATGATGGTTTTAGAGAGGAATGAAGAGGGTTAAATCATGAGGAAATATAGTTATAGAATTCAATTAAACTCTACCCGGGGGATTTTAAGGGGTTAAAGGGATCAACTTGGTGTGCTGCACACTCTTTAGTGGATTATAGCACAGCTTCCAGTGACACTCCCTTCACATTCCTTGACCCTTGATCCATCTGGTTTTTATTCAGTCTGCATCCAAACCAAGCCTCCTACTGGCTGTGTATGTAGTTTGAATTTTTCCTGGAGCGATTGAAACTATGCCTCCAGTTTACACAAAGAAACTCCATGTGGATTTAGTTTTCAAAGTCTTCAGTGAAATTGTTTAATATGTCATACTCATAGTCTTTTTGTGTTATCTTGTTTTGTCTCTTCTTCTTGTCTTGTTAGTTCTTCTCTTGTATTTTTTGTTTGAGTTTTATCTGGTCATGTCTTGTCTTCTGCCTACCTCCTGTCCTCACCTGTTCTTTATCTTTCCTTAGGGACCGATTGCGCACCACCACCAATGTCCTTGGAGACTCCATTGGTGCAGGTATAGTGGAACACCTGTCTCGCAACGAGTTGCAGAAGAAGGATCCCGAGGTTGGCAACTCAGTGGTGGAGGAGGCCAACAAGAAGCCATACCAGCTCATCTGCCAGGAGAATGATGATAACGAAAGGCCTGCTGACAGCGAGACCAAGATGTAGATTTTTGTCCATGGTTGTGTACATTCTTAGGAAACCCATAACACTGCATTGAACCACTTCTTAATTTTCTCACCTCCCTCTCACAAGATTGGTGGGATCAAATTAAATTGATCTACAGTTAGAATATTTTTCAGCCAAGATGAGTTCCACTAATGTATGAGGTCTAGTGTGGGCTTTTATGACACACTGTAGGCTTGAAGCGGTTCATTGTTGCATTGTTTTTCTAAGGGTTTGTGCTATGATGCTTCCTAAGAATACTACACTGTATCTGCCATATAGTAGCTGTTTACTATTAAGAATGAACTACTCTAGAGCCTGGCGGTCCGTGGCATGTGTGCCATATCCAACTCCTCTCAGAACTGTGGTGACTTATCTCACCCACTAGAGGTCAGCATTGCCATGAGTTTTAAAACTGCAGCAGATTACAGCCCATACTTGGACGCAAATTTACCAGACGTTTTCTGGCTTTAAAGTTGTTGCTTCTGTTTTGTTTGAGCAGTGTTGTATTGAAATTGTAAGTGAAATGGTTGTAAAAGTATGTTCGGAGACTAATGTGTAAAGTATTGAATATCATGTTTATAAGACTTGGGTGACTAGGCCAACTTCTTTGGAAAAAAAAGGGCTGCTTATTTACAAACTTCTGTACAGACATTAGTGGCTTTATTTTCTATGATTTGGTGTACGGACTTCAACTGAACGAGTGAATGATGCAATTTACCCTAAGGCACACATACCTTTGTCCCCAAACCATCCACACCAGGAAGTGCTATTCAAAGCTGCCAAAATATCTTGGCAACTATCCAGCCTTTTTATTACACATATTCCTCAAACCAATCATTACAATCACTAAGACTGAAGAACCAAAATCACTCAGCCATGTTTTTACCTGTAAATCAATCAGCTGAGAATTTCAACTATAATCAAATATGAATTTTAAGCCATTATATTTCAACCAAAAAAGCACCAAAAATACATTACAAATACCTGTACCATTTAATTAAATCATACCAACCCAAGCCCAAACAAATCACTAACCCACACAATAATACAGTACCGTTTCAACAGGAAGATAGTAATGATTTATTTCGGATAAAGTCATATTTTGATTGTGAGTCGATCCCTTAACACAGGCCCTCTAATATGGGCATAGAACTAAAAATGATTTGTTTGAAATATTTGTTTTATGTCAACTTAGTAAAATGGTAGTCAGAAGGCTGGATATATAATTTTCAAATTGTCTATTCTCAATTCAGCTTTCTTTAGATAATACTATCTGTTGTTTATTTCATTTGATTTAATATGGATGCATGTTGTAACTCATTTCAGTTAACCCCCCATCTTTTAATTTAGCTATCTTGTATATGAGCTAATTCTGAATACCATAACAAATGTTGCATTTGCATAGAAGTTGCTTTGTATAGAATATTGTTCTGAATATACGGTACATGTGCAGTATAGAGAAATGTAGATAAATGTGTAGATTCAAATTGTAAAAGGTTACTTGAGGGTTAAGTATGTAAAGATGTTGTGACCATGCTCTTATCAAACCCAATAACAAAACTAACAATCACTCTAGTTCCCAGTTCCAAATGCAAAACTGGCTGATTTAAAGGACCAAGGGGTTTTCCTTTACACACTTGAGGAAATGGAATAGTTCCTTTGTTTACAGTTGCTGGTATCTCTCTTGATGTGAATGTTTCTCTCATGAACTCACATGTGACTGCAGACACACACACACACACACACACACACACACACACCAGCTGTTTTATCTTGCATGGATTTTTATGAATAAAAAATGAAATCAGTAGTTGTATATGTATCATTACGTCATCAGCTTAGCCTTTAAAGTAGCTTGTGCTGATGAGTAGATGTTTTAAATCCTTGTTTAATCCTCATTTGAGGTGTCCTCATCCCAAATCCATATTATTCATATGTTTACATCCTATCTATAATTTTGTCATCCTATACTTAATATAGTTTTACTTAGTTGGTCTATTCAGTACACCCGACGGCTGTATGTCCGTCTGTCCTGGGAGAGGGATCCCTCCTTACTTGTTTTTCCTAATGATTCTTTCATTTTTTTTTCTCTTGTTAGTGTAATGTTTGGGGGACGGGGGGGGGGGGGGGGACGGGGGGGGGGGGGGAGGAGGTTTTCCTTTTCCGAATCAAGGGTCGAAAAGGACAGAGGGTGCCTGAGGCTGTCATATGCTATACAGATTGCAATGGCCCTTGAGGCAGATTTGTGATATTTAGTTTAAATAAAATTTACTTGACTTGAACTACTTTGGACATACCTGCTTCTAGTTTGTACTAACCATATTCATAAAGCTGCCCAGAGGAATGTAAAGTACAGATAAGGAACAGTTTAGTAAATAGGTGAAGGCAGTGTATCTTGCTTATATATGTTTTTCGATTGCTAAACGACAGTGGTCACAACTGAAGCCACATGCAACACTCTAACCACAGTCTGCATTACCAACAGTCACCTGCTGAACAGTTCACATCACTTGCAACACTCATTCCAAGCAACACAACTCTTCACACACGTCTCAAAACAGGCTCAGTGCAGCCAAACACTATGAACAGTCCTCATCTAGATAACACACACCGTCACTCAGAACACACTGAGACTAAAAACAATACCATCAAACACCAATACAGAAATTAGAAACTTTTCATCTTTACAGTTTCAATAATTTGAGTGACTTCACACTAATCAATATTTTCTTTAAAGAAAGGAGTGAGATTCTTTCACGTGAACGTTTTTATTTTATAACATACCATTTTTTTATGTAAATGACAAGGAACGAAAATCAGCAGTTTGCGTTAATAGATATATATTTTTATTTTATATGCAGTAATGTATGTATTAACATATGTATTACTGGAAAAAAGTTACAAACTAAAGGTACGTAATAGTATCAAAGAATTGTGTGACTAATCCTGCCTCTCTCCAGTAACAGGCCACAAGTTTTCATCATGACATTGGATGTTCTCTCTTGCCATGCACCTGCATCATCTATAAATACAAATGAGTGTAGTGTTTCCATTGCTTCTACCTCCATTACTTTGTAAAAAACAGTAAGTGCACAGTTTTACAGTAGTAAAGATAATGTTTTTCACGTTTTTTATAGCTGTGTATGTCACCTCAGACATCTTATCTGGACATATAGGTATCTTTGTTCTTTTACCTGTTCACTGTTTCTCTTGAACAGTACAGTGTATAACTGTGTCATTCTTACTTGTGTGTTTCTTTTTTTTCTCCAAAAAAAGTCTTTCTGAGCTTTCGCTATTCGTTCACTAACAAGTCAAACAAGACACCTGCTTAGGCTTTCAGCTGAAATTGCAATTAGCAGTGTTTGAAATGCACCGGACTGAAATCCATTCTGTTTTGAATGTGTGGTTAACAGTTTTGACAGCAGTGTGTTCACAATGAATTCACAATGAAGTGCAGGTTGTGGTTAAAGTCATGGGATAAGAAAACTGTGTTCAAGCAATGAAAAACGAACTAAAGTTTGGTCCACATGAACTGCTGCTGTGCAGACTGTGGTTAGAGTTTTGCATGTGTCGTTTAGCAATTGAAACATCGGTACCATGGTTGGGTGAAGGAAAGAGCAGATCTTGTTTTCCTCCACCAACCCTGATTGTCCCTGCTGGAATTGGTGCTTCAAACCAGGAACCCTTATCTACAGTCTTCCATCAGCTTATTGCCTTTCTAACAAACACAGCACTGTTTCTCAGAATACTGATCGCCATCATGTTTAACAAATGCTGATGCTGACATCTTGAGGTCAAACAGTGATTTGATCCCCTTCAAAGCACTGTGCTTTGCACTTCCTGAAGAACTGTCTGTAAATGGCCAGGTACCAAACTTTTGCAGCGTGCAACAATCATGAACAGTCAGGATATCTCTTTAATGGTAGCAGATTTAGCACATATGGCATATTTTACAATTAAACACAATTTATTTTGCTGCGTTGGCACAAGTTGAGATATTTTATCAACTTAAATGCTTAAATCTTTGATTTAATTTTAAACTCAACAAATCCAACCCCTATTCCAAATTTGACATATTTATATCTTTTTTTAATCATGTATGTATAAATAACATAGGCCTATATTTAAATACATATTTTACATTGAAGAATAAACCTAGCATAAGTATTAAGATATCATATGAACCGTTCTACCGTTAGAATCTTTGCAGATTACGATTTTTATGGACAGAACAGCCTATTATAAATCAAAATGCAATAGTTACACGTCCAACTTTACGTAGGCTATATATCTGTAATATCTGTGTGTAGTGTTATAATAATGTTTAACATTAAAATATTAGTAGGCCTACGTTAATGTATGCAAGAATAACCTGTAACGTTATGAGATTTATAGTGATTTAATCAATACATCAGAAAATTATGATTTGTGTAACTTTATATATTTTATTTTTTTATAAATGTCTACTGTAGGCTACCAGAGAAGGTAAAGTTGTCTTACAGCGCCGTCTAGCGGCTCAAACACGAAACGTTGCATGGCATTTTGTTTGGCGCCGATGGAGGGAGTCACTCCTGAGATCTTTGGTCAGTCAGACGGCAGAACTTCCGGTCGGCATTTTGTTCTACGAGAGGAGAGCCTCTTGATGAACGCAACAATCGTCATATTTCTTATTTACTGTCGAAATTGGCTGCACTCATTGTTTATGTCGGCGCAGACCGACTGAAACTCCGAAGAACGAATGTTTCCCCATGAATGTACGTTGAAATATTCACCCTCGAGTGACGGAAAAACAACGAATCAGTCCGACCCGGATTATTGTTGATAGCTAGCAAGCTAGCTAACCAGCTAGCTGGCAAGCCAATCGAGTTCTTTCTGGAGGAGCTGCGAGAGAGAAGAAAGGGGGAGCTAGAGACACGGACACGGACACAAACCAAGCTAAAACATTACCCTCCCTTTGAACGGAACATCCGAAGGTAAATATAATCACCTATCTATCTTTATGCAACTAACTTTTTAAATTGCGAATATAATAATAACATTAAAAACATGTTCTGCTGCAAGACCACCTACGGCGTCGTTAATCGTTGACCGGGAGGTAGCGGAAGCTAGCGAACTAGCCAGCCAAGCTAGCTAGGTGTGTTTTTGCTCCGCCAAGGCGCACGGCCTCAACTGGATGTCATTTGTCGAGCCCGAGGATTGGGCCGATGCCACGGAATTAGATGCCGTGCCTTTGCTTTTACCTCTAACGTTACTCACTTCAACACATTGCATTTTCCCCGAGTTTAGCGGACATTGACTAACATGCATCAAACCCCGACAAACGCTTCCTTGTATTATTTGAATTGCCGTCCGTCCCTTTTATTGAACAGGGAACAGAAGCTAACCAACAACAGTTAGAGCTAGTTAGCATAACTAGCTAGCTATTAAAAAACGACTATTGTTGTTAACGAATGTTAGGCAGCTAGCGTTAGTGATCTTAGCTACTAGAGGTAACATTAACTTCGCAGTTAGCTCTAAAGGTCCAGGCAATCAACCTCTTGGCAGAGAAACGTTAACGTTGATTGGTTTGTTCGCAAGTAGCGGACTGCAGCTGGCAGTTCAGCTAACTTAAGATAAACAGTGTAATAAATGCTAACGTCAACTAGCTAGGTAGCTGTACGTTATCTAGCTAAGTGTTGGGTTGTCATTAGACTCCTAACGTTGTGCTTTGGTTTGCTGTAGCCTTTGGCAGGGCTAATGTTGGTATTGGTTACTATCTTGTTTTGAAATGTTTTGAGCGACTAACGTTACGGACTAAACACAAGATACTATATTGCTTCAGTTACTTAGCTAACTTTTTGAGTTTGGTTGACATGTTAGTGGAATCGTATATGTTTTGGTTGCTCGACCACAACAAATAGTTCCAGTTCGATTGCTTTCTGCAGTTAGCCAGTTTGCAGAATGCGTACGGTGGTTGTCGGCTACTGGAGGATGCAGCCCCCCGCTACTTACAACGTTACTGCCGCCACCATCACAGTGCATCTGTTCTTTTGTGCTGCCTCCTGCCTGTCACTCTCACAGCTGTCAGCCGAGTCCCTGCGACCTGAGGAAGAGCACATAGACTGGGCATGCTAACGTTACAGCTAGCTAATGTATTGTTTACAAAATGCATCTGTTGATTCTCTGTCACAGTTAG
This sequence comes from Gymnocephalus cernua, assembly GCA_023631565.1. Taxonomy (NCBI): domain Eukaryota; kingdom Metazoa; phylum Chordata; class Actinopteri; order Perciformes; family Percidae; genus Gymnocephalus; species Gymnocephalus cernua. The sequence continues at coordinate 17,099,779 of CM042425.1, forward strand.
CTGTGTCATGCAGAAGCTGTTGCTTGTATTTACTATTTGACCTCAACAATCGGCATGCGCTAAGGTCTTGTTGCAAGATTGTGTTTACAGATTCACGTGGCATAAATATTCAGTAGAAGTTGCTGTATAAAATGTTTCATTTTCTTAGAAGTCATTAAAAAGGATTTCTCATTAGGTCAAAAAGTGTGGCGTGCTGTTAACATTCTAGGTTCGAAGATTGTGTAGCAGTAATGACATGGTTATTGCTAAAATGAAATGAATGTGTGACACTTAATATTGTGATGCTGTATCTGGCGTTATTTTTGCTATTTTGGGTTAGTTTCTTAGTCTGACTGCTGTAGACAAAACTTCTTAGTAATTGTCCCCAAAGCATACAATGCAATTTTATGTCACAGAGTCTGATGCAGAGTCATGTTCTCTCTCAACAGATTGAGGGAGTAGGACTTTTTATTTGAAATGTCAGCAAGTCCACCCGAGACTGCACAGAATTCTTCAAAAAGGTATCATTATAATGCTTTGAGCAATTTATCATTTCATTGACGTGCCATTATTAACACTAGTAATGCCTGGGTACTCTTAATTTAGGCAACTGAGAATATTGACGTGTTTAGGGAGGGAGGGTTTGAGGCATGTGTAATCAGTGTCTTTAATTTTGATGTCTATAATATGTAAACACATTCATCATGATTTTGTGTCATGGAGAATAAATAACGATAACGAGAGCCCCTGTACTGGCCCATCAGCTTGTTGTAGCAACCGGGTTTATCCATGGAAATTGTAGCTGTCTTTTCCCTCTGCTTTTCTTTGACCTCTTGTACAGTCTTACTTGAGAGGTCACCTAACAAGCAGAGGGATTTAAGACAAATTAAGTACAACATAGGGACCTAATTTGTGCAGATCCATCATTATAAGCTGAGAGTGGAGAGCCCTATGGTTTGACATTAGTGAGGGGGATTATAAGACTTTTATGGTAGTAACACAACGATTTACATCAGTTGACTACTTATTCAGTTCTAGAGTACTAGCGATATTAAGTGTAGAAAATAGAGGACTGTTGGTATATACCCACACGTGACATAGTATCTAATGTATTACCAATCAAAAAGTCAAAGCTTATCCACTGGAGTACATTATCACTGGTGCAGTATATTTACAAAAATATCTATACTGGTGGCAGTATGATGCATGACTATGATAATGCTTTTTCCCACAAAGCCCCTTTCTTTCGTTTAACCTAATAAGCCAAACGGGGATGTTAATATTGTGCAGTTGTGTTCACAACTGTTTTACAATAGATTTTTCATGCAGAGAATGCATTGGTTTTCTGGAAGCAACCAAGATGTTTGTATATGACATAGAGCCTATGTGCTATTAAAAATAATCAAAGGAAAATCTAAGTTATCTGACATGGCATTTCTTGAGTAAGACACCTACCCTGCACTCATGGTAGTGGAATTACATTCCTGATCCTGTGTCCCTATAGCCGAAGCAGAGAGCACTAATGGTTCCCGCTTATGGATCAGTAACATATATGAATAATAATATACTAGATATTTGAGTGAAAAGGGAGATCATAGCAGTTTATCTTGATTGACAAGATCTAATAAGACACATTTATTTGCGGCTTACAGATGATGCAGCTGGCACTATTTCACCCAAAGCACACATAATATTTGAGTCAGGGCAGACATAGCAGTATATAGAGAACATTATTTCTTCATTCACTGCATTTGATTCCATGTTTTATTTGTATTATTTTCACCTTTTGTTAATTTTTTAAATCCCTTTTCTTTGCCTCTCTCATTTTGTAATTCCATACTTTCTCTTGCCCTCTTTCTCCTTCCTTCTCCTTTTGATCACTCATGCTGTTTTGTGTGTGTTTCTCTCTCCCTGACTAACCTTCCTTTCTCCTAGGAGTCAGGAGATGTGAGGACGGGTGTCGTCCATCGACCCCCTGATCTACCTGTGTATCAACACACTCCCCCACCCTCACCTTCAGCATGAATGGGGATATGCCTCATGTTCCCATTACCACTCTTGCTGGGATCGCTAGCCTCACAGACTGTGAGTGACACACAACCGTGCTCCAAACACACTATCACAGTTTTTGTTGTGTCTCCTCTTCAAGTGTAAGATGCAAAGTTGAAACATTCAACAGATGTAAATATGTAATTGTGATGGCATATTCTGTCACTTGCCTTGTCTTTCTTCTTCTTCTCTACTTTTCTACGACCACGTGTCCTGTATTGCTGATGCTTGTCTGTATCTTTTTCTCATCTTTATTTTTCACCTCCCCGCCTCGGTCCTTTCCATCATCTCTCGCTTCTCTTCTCAGTGTTGAACCAGCTGCCCCTCCCTTCCCCTCTCCCGGCCACCACCACTAAAAGCCTCCTATACAATGGGAGGATCGCGGAGGAAGTTACCTGCCTACTGGGCTGTCGGGATGAGAATCTGGCCTCCCAGCTAGCCCATGGCCTCAACCAGGTCTCCACAGAGCACATGTGAGTGTATTGTGTCCTTAACAGAGAGACAGGAGGAAACACAATTGCCTGAAAAGAACTTGGGATCTGACATAACAGGGCTTTAAAAATGATTAGTAAAAACAGGTGATAACAGAAGAAATGCCACTGTTGACTTATGGAAGCTGTGTGAAGTTGCTTAGTTTTACTAATTGAAATAAAAAAGATATTTTTTTAATGAGATGCAGACATAAGACTTCCAGTTATGCCAGAAAAATGTTAATGCTTTACCCGCAGGCAAGTTTGCTAGATACAAATACTACATGTTTAAAAAATCAAGAACTTTGTATTAAAACTCTAGTTTAAAAAAAAAAAAAAGAAGCATTATTATTTATCCATTTAATCCAGTTTGTTGCTTATTTAGTAGGGGTGTGCAATGAGGCTACATTTTTATCATGCCATATGCCATTTTATATTGAGGCATCGATATGTTTATTGATATAAATCCTTTGAAATATATACCAGAAAAATCAGTGTAAGTCATTTCATTGATGCAAAGATTCTGTAAATCCAATTTTGCCATGAAGCAGTTCTGCACATTGATTTGCAACATTGTCTATGCAGTTCTAATGCAGTCCAATATATTGAAGGGACAGCTACCTTCTCATAGAATTTGGAATGTCAATCATTGTTTCCCAAAGCCCAAGATGATGTCCTCAAAGATATCGTTTACTGTCACAGAGGAGTGAAGAAACAATTCATATTCACATTTAAGAAGCTAGAATCTCATCATCAAAATGACTCAGATTGATTAATTGATTATCAAAATAGTTGGTGATTAATTTAATAGTTGTCAGTGAATCATTGCAGCTCTAGCTCGTTCAATCCCTCAACCCTGAATCGTAGGCTACATATCTATAAAATGAGTCATATGTATGTTTAATGCAATTAATATTTGCATTAATACATGTTAAGATTATAAACATTATTCGCTATTGTCTATTTTTGCTTAGTACTATTAATTATGCCACCCACTTGTCTGACTCTCACCATTTTATAATGGTACTGAACTTGTTTTTTTCTGTGCGTTTTCAGAGAGCTGAAGGACAACCTGGGTAGCGATGAGCCAGAGGGGGATGCACCACTGCTGCTGCAGACCATGCTGGCCAGGAACCCTGGCATCTTCAGGGAGAAAAGTATGGAGATACCTGTTGTACATTATGACATGAAAGCATAGAATCATAAAGACCACCTTCATGTTGAAACAAATATACTGTATTTTCATTTCTGAACAGATGTTATGCAGCAGCCAATGGTACCACCATACAAGATCACCCAAAATTCCATGCATAGTCCTGCCCAGCCAGCAAACTTCCAGCCGGCTGCAATGTCCCCCAATCCACCAAGGTCAGTCAGGCCGCACAATTTAGCGGACTCTTAATGTATCATAACACTAAAAACTGTAACCATGTAACTGTTGTTACCATATTTTCTACTTTTTTAAAGTAGTATATCTCAGTTGCATCACAACATTTTGTGTTATCTAGTTTCATGGATGCTTTGCTGTATGTATATGTAGTATCATAGAATAATTGAAAAGATAATTCAAAGATGTTGTCTTTTAAATTATATAATGCAATTTATTTTACTGTTAGGCATGCAACTTCCTCACTTTCTTTCTACCTGTTCCCTTCTCCACTTTTGTCTAGCCGGTTTGTTGCACCCCAGACTGGTTCCAGTAGTCGGTACATGGGCCAGAACAGTCCAGTACCCAGCCCCTACACTCCTCAGAGCCCTGCCCCTGGTTACATACAGCAGTATCCCCACCAACAACCACCCAGCTATAACCAACACCAACAGATACAACAAGGTGTGTTGCATGTTTCATTTTGACTGCAGGAACTAGGAACCTTCTGAGGATCTCGCTGCGTTTTAACCTTAGGGAACACTTAGGAACTCATCGACCGCTGTATTCATAAAACAAGGAAATACTCTCATATTGATTTATGACCATTTTAGGATGAGGGGAGAACATTAACATTAAATGTACAAACCCCAATACCAATGAAGTTGGGACGTTGTGTAAAACATAAATAAAAACAGAATACAATGATTTGCAAATCCTTTGCAACCTATATTCAATTGAATACACTACAAAGACAAGATATTTAATGTTCAAACTGATAAATGTTACAGGTTGTTTTTTGACTTATTTTGAATTTGTTGCCTGCAACACGTCCCAAAAAAGCTGGGACCGGGGCACGTTTACCACTGTGTTACATCACCTTTCCTTTTAACAACACTCAATAAGCATTTGGGAACTGAGGACACGAATTGTTGAAGCTTTGTAGGTGGAATTCTTTCCCATTCTTGCTTGATGTACGACTTCAGTTGATCAACGGTCCGGGGTCTTTGTTGTCTTATTTTGCACTTCTTAATGCACCCCACATTTTCAATGGGCGACAGGTCTGGACTGCAGGCAGGCCAGTCTAGTACCCGCACTCTTTTACTGCAAAGCCACGCTGTTGTAACACGTGCATAATGTGGATTGGCATCGTCTTGCTGAAATACTAAGCAGGGACGCCCCTGAAAAAGACGTTGCTTGGATGGCAGCATATGTTGCTCCAAAACCTGTATATACCTTTCAGCATGAATGGTGCCTTCACTTATGTGCAAGTTATGCTGGCTTTTGAACTTAACAGTCTGGATGGTTCTTTTCCTCTTTGGCCCGGAGGACATGACGTCCATGATTTCCAAAAACAATTTAAAATGTGGACTCGTCAGACCACAGCACACTTTTCCACTTTGCGTCAGTCCATCTCGGATGAGCTCGGGCCCAGAGAAGCCGGCGGCGTTTCTGGGTGTTGTTGATGTATGGCTTTCTCTTCGCACATTAGAGTTCAAACTTGCACTTGTAGATGTAGTGACGAAGTGTGTTAACTGACATTGTTTTTTACGAAGTGTTCCTGAGCCCGCGTGCTAATATCCTTTACATAATGATGTCAGTATTTAATGCAGTGCCTCCTGAGGGATCAAAGGTCACGGGCATTCGGTGTTTTTTTTTTGATTTCTCCAGATTCTCTGAATCTTTTGATCATATTATGGACTGTGGAAAATGAAATCCCTAAATTCCTTGCAATTGTACATTGAGAAACGTTGTTCTTAAACTGTTGGAATATTTGCTCACACAGTTGTTAACAATGTGGTGAACCTCGCCCCATCCTTGCTTGTGAACGACTGAGTCTTTTGGGGATGCTCCTTTTAATACCCAATCATGACACTCCCCTGTTTCCAATTAACCGGTTCACCTGTGGAATGTTCCAAACAGGTGTTGTTTTTTTTGAGCATTCCTTAACTTTCCCAGTCTTTTGTTGCCCCTGTCCCAGCTTTTTAGAAACTTGTTGCAGGCATCAAATTCAAAATGACTGAATGTTTGCAAACAAACACTATAAAGTTGATCAATTTGAACATTAAATATCTTGTCTTTGTAGTGTATTCAATTGAATATAGGTTGAAAAGGATTTGCAAATCATTGTATTCTGTTTTTATTTACGTTTTACACAATGTCCCAACTTCATTGGAATTGGGGTTGTAAATTTAAGCTTTGCTGTCGGTTTCCCGACTCCTTGTGAAAAAGAAGAGTGTGCATCACAGTGAGACCAAATCGATTTTGGTGTTTTTTAATGAAATGGGTGGGCACACTGAACTGCAGGCTAGAGAGCGTGTTTACCCCTGTGACCACCAGCAGCCCTCATCCTGTCATGGTGTTTTATATGTCAACGGGCTAATTTGCCTAATCTTCACGGGTCTTTAGACCGCGATGGAAACGCAGACAACAATGGGCTGAAAGAACCATCTAGTTTTGGGGACTTAAAAGGCCCTCAGAACCTTGTGTCAAAATGTGGCTTTGCATGCATTGGGGGAGGGTCTTTGTTAAAAAATATATCAGTGCTTCCTTGTTTGTGTGTCCCTGTGTGTGTGTGTGCACCTAGCTGATGTATATGATCTGTATTATTCATTGAAAGCACAGTTTCAGACTTGCATACAAGGTTAACATGCTAGTAGTATAGCATTGGATAATTATACTCATTTCACACCAAGGGCTGAGCCAGGGTTGAACCAGGGTAGACTTTGTGTTTAAAAAGGGTTAACCCGCGTTGACTTTCTCGGCTTTACGACCCGGGTCGAAAGGTGAGTCGGACGTGGGTCGATTTCTATTTGAAATGCACACGACCAGGGTCGCCAAGTACCCGGGCGGAACAAATTATGTCATTTGTTGGAAATGGGGGGCCACAGTTGTCACAGGTTGGGCATACTTTGAAAAAACTAAAACAACATAGATTTTGTCTCGCTGTGCTTTAGAACGTTAACCTATGAAAATAAGTTGTATTTCTCTCATTCACAGCACCACATATACATCTGTCAGGTGGCCAAATTATAAAACTAAATTCTTGATGTTTGTCTTCTAACTGCACTCTGCTTTCTGGTGTATTGTTTGTTGGATGTGGTTAGCAGCTGTGGTTCTGGCAAACTGCATTCTGCCCCATTTGATTAAGATGTTAAAGTGGGGATGTTAAAATGTTAAACATTCATTTCCTGAATGTTTTATGAAAGTAACACAATTGATAACATTGTTGTTGTTGTCAAAGACTTAACTCTGAATTCAAATACATGTAAAAAAAAAAAAAAAAAAAAAAAAAATTATATATATATATATATATATATATTTATTTATTTTATTTTATTTTTTTTTCTCCAGTGAATTTCACTGTTCGAAATTGACTGTGGTGTTACCATTACTGTCGTCTATAATAATAAAGATCCAATGTTATGGGTTATTAATATAATGGATTGTGTAGAAAATTCATGCCCTCCAAACATGAATAGAATGTGCAATTAATGTTATAACAACTGTGACAGTTGTGACTACTACAATTAAATATAATTGGTTGAAATGTTGATGCTCTGCATTGAGAGTGCCTGCTCTGCTGCAGTCGATAATACACTCCCAGTTTACTGGTAAAATATCAGACCAACAGGAGGAACAGGCTTGTTTCAACCATGTAGTGATTTACAAATGCCTGCTTCCTGAACGAGTTAGCAGCTAAGAGCCAAAATAAGTTTGCAGTTTACACACAGAAGAATTTTTACTATGTATGCAATCCTGTGAATTCAATAACATGTTCTATTTTTTAGTGGCTGACATTTTAGTGATTTACTTACTATATCTCTGGCTCTCATGAAACCTCTCTGTGACTCCTGGAAGAACTAAAGCCGCATTTACGCTGTTGAACCAAAAACATTTTTAATAAAATCCACGGTCCACTAAGTGCTTATTTACTTTATTTTATCAGCAATCTCCAATTTTTAGGAGATTTTTTTTTTCTCTTATGATAAACAATGTTAATACCTCATTCAAGGATCATTTAAAAAAATGACCTCTTCTTTTATCTTGCAGTATCTGTGGCCAGTCCCATGGTCCCAGGTGGCATACGAAATATCCATGAGGGCAAAGTATCGGGGCAGATGGCCAACGCCAACCACCACTCAGACAGACATGGCACTGAGGACTACATGAACATTGTACACCGACTGAGCAATGAGGTATGACTGACTAGAAGTCTAGAATGAATACATTATAAGTTTGCCACCCAACAAAGGCACACATTTATGAACAAACAACAAAGTTTGGTGTTGAAAAATGCTATTTTTAAGCAGGTGAAATTTCTTTGCCTGAGGTTTGAAAGATTTATAATGTGAGCCAAAAAGACATTTATTCTCTAAGCAGCATATAGAGGGCATGCATGCTATGTGACTGTACATGAAACGCCCCACTGTCACTGCTCAGGTAGCAAATGGGTGACAGTGAGCATTCAAATGGAACATGGAAAAAAACTGCTAAAATGATAAATATCTGTTGTGCAATAGACACAAGCAGATTTAGAAAGAATTGAAGTGCAAGATTTTACACACTGCTTAAGGCTGAAGAGAACACACGTAATTCTTAAGTTATGTAAGGAATAATGTAGAGAAGAGAGAAGAACCCCTTCAGGCTACCCTGTTGGGTTTCTAATTCGCAATAAAGACTGGCTCGCTCTACATTATCCCGCTTGTTACAAAGCTTATTACACGGCTTATTACAGGGCCACTCATACAGAGGTTACCTGCCTGCTTCCCGGTTGGGTCTGTTAACTTTACTGCTGAAGAGCATCGCTTTGTGGCAGAAGCCAGGTTGCCCCAGTGAGTGAGCTAACCATGGAGCTAACTAATGCTGTGTTTGCATTGTTGCATATAGTGCTGCTAGCTATCCCCCTGTCCTCCATCCTCTTTTTCCCTTCGTGATCCGCTGATCAACGGTATGAGCTCCGTATTAGCACAAAAAGTTATATAAAAATGTGATTGATTTGAAAATGGTCCGCCAGAGTCTATGATCAAATCTCGATCCATGGCAATGGTCTGTTATACTTAGCAGCAGTCTGGTATACAGAAATAGCAGACAGCAGAATGCTGTGATTGATCAATCAGAATCAAGTATTCAACCATGCCATGCGGTTATTTTTAACCAACCAGGCACAAGGTTTTCAGAATAAAACCTGTCCAGTCACATACGTGTAGTTATATCTGTATGCATTTTATTTCTGTTTAGGTTTTAATAACTTGATTTAAAAATTGATATTGTTTTTAAGGTGGGATCTTTCTAGTTTTTTCCCCGTATTGAGAGAATATGCCCTGGAGAATTCTAAAGATATTTAGGGAAAACATTATTGCTTAATAATATACACAATGCTGTAGTGTTTGGTATTAAATTGAGTCAACATTAGGGTTCTGAATTGTGGGAAATAATCTGTGCCAAATTCCAATTACTTTGGTCACCCCATTAGTAAATTAGTAGCAACAATTTAACTTGCCATCAACTGTTAAAGGTCCTATGACATGCTGCTTTTTGGATGCTTTTAATATAGGCCTAGTGGTCCTCCTCCTTTAAATGCTATTGAGGAGGAGAGGGGGGTGTGGCCTTGACCAACTGCCATGCTTCGCTTGTTTGCAACCCATGATGTCTCTCTCTTTCTCATGGGCGGGCCAAATTCTCTGGGTGTTCAAAGCAGAGAAAGGGGGGGTAACCTTTCACCTTATGATGACACAAAGAGAAGGTTCCAGATCGGCCCATCTGAGCTTTCATTTTCTCAAAAGGCAGAGCAGGATACCCAGGGCTTGGTTTACACCTATCACCATTTCTAGTCACTGGGGGACCACAGGCAGGCTGGGGGAACTCATATTAATGTTAGAAAACCTCATAAAGTGAAATTTTCATGCCATGGGACCTTTAAGATATATTTGGAGTGCGTTTTTGGTCAGGGTTAAAGCGCTTACCTGGTAGCTTACATCTTTCTTGTCTGTGTGCTGTCCAGGAGGGTGACTCCACCATGAGGAATCCTTCTTTCTCTCTGAGGTCTCCACAGTCTGGCTGCTCCCCAGCAGGGAGTGAAGGAACGCCCAAACGTAAGGACACTGAAAGAGGAAAGGAGACAGTACAGTGCCTACCTTTTTTCATTAAGGAAAAAGCTGCCTCTGGCTTCTTTAAAGTCATAATTACAATTTCACAGCAACAGAATGATTTGAGGCCATTATCCCTCAAAGGCCAAAGTGATTTCAGTCATAGTGGCTGTCTTCGTATATAGCATTGTACATTGTCATCACGGTGCTGTGCCTGGTTTTATGCGCTTTCTTTTTACATACCTTTTGGAGGGTAACTTTCTTCTTCATTTGGTGTTGCTTCCTCACAGCGGGTTCTCGTCCTCCGCTGATTCTGCAGTCACCACCTCCCTATGCGCCCTCACCAAGGGAGGGAGGACCTGACCAGAAACAGCAGCTCCAGCAAAGAAAGAAAGCCCCAGCAGTGAAAGAGGAGAAAGATATGTACGACATTGTAAGCTCTCCAAACAAGGACTCTACAAAACTTACCCTCAAGCTGTCCAGGGTCAAGTCAAATGAGTCCGATACCCCAGGTAAGAAACATTTTGGATCAGCTCAATCTTAGCTGGATCCCCATTTTTTTGTCATGCGGTTTCCCTCCTCTCCAGTCTCAAATGTAATCAATAATCTTTCACAGTTTTTTAATCAATTAGCAGTACTAAAAAGAGGTATGCTGCGCTCACGTCTTTTAAGAACAAAAAATGTATCCTGTCATTCAGAACCCTTGAAGTGCTGGAAACCATCATCCCTTTTGAATACGACCGTGTTTAAGTGTTTTTGTTGATCTTTTAGGGGATGTTCTGCCGGGAATGGACGAGAACTCTGACAATATGGAGGCAGAACTGGGCTTTCAGCAGGTGCCTGTTCTTCAGCAAAATCTAGCTCGGCTGCAACAACAGCAGCAAGCTGGTGGTGCCAGTGGTCTCCAACCTCCCAGTTCCCCTTATGACGAGGCAGAGCTGGATGCCCTCGCTGAAATCGAAAGGATAGAACGAGAGACGGCTAGTGAGAAATGCTCCAAGGAGGTGCAAGATAAAGGTGTGTAGAGTATCTCTTAATATCTAAATATCTATATGGATAAAAGCTGAACAAATACTTGTGAATTTATAACTTTAGAGGTTTTACAAGCATGTTTTATCTTTATGTCTTTCTCTTTACAGACAAGCCACTGAAGAAGAGAAAACAGGACTCTTTTCCTCTGGAGCCAGGCGCAGGGGGACCAGGTGGCCCCACAGGTGCTCCAGGCAGTGGATCTACAGGAGGGGGCAATGCTGGCAAACTGACCCCGCAAGAGGCCACCGCAGCTGAGAACGGTGCCAGCCGCCCTCCCCTCATGGTGAGCATCGACCTCCAGCAGGCAGGCCGAGCTGATGGCCAGCTCGACCCCTGTCTGGCGGCCCCTATTCCAGCCCTTGAGGCCCAACGCTGGCCCGAAGAACCAGCTAGTGGGCCAGCTGCAGTGGAGGGTTCCGATACGGCTTTGCGGTTGAAACCAGATGGACGACCGGAAGTCATCAAGAACAGGGTTGATAAACATGACAGCAGGAGAGATGGTCGGGAGTCGTCAAAGCACCGACACGATGAGAAGTCCTCTGACAGACGGGGAGACATGCCAAAGTCATCAAACCGAGGGGAACACGGACGAGACAGGGACCGAGAATCTGACAGAGATAGGAAGCATCGGAGCGAGACTGGCGGTCGAGACCGACGCTCCCCTGACTCTCGCTGTCGAAGTGACCGAGATAGGTACCGGGCTTCTTCCACTGGAGAGCCTGGTCGGAGCGGCAATCGGCATGATGGTTCCAAACCGGCCTCATCTGCCTCTGGTGCTCATCTTCCAGATTCTTTCCCTGCCCAGCTCCTGGGAGGGCATAGTGGCGCACTGAAGAACTTCCAGATCCCTAAGGTGATCTGGGCTGACCCAAACCAAATATCTACCCACCTACCAATCATTCAACTTTCACTGCCTGCAATCTCACGAAAACCAAATCACACCACTGCTCAGTCCTGCTTAGGTTTTTTGTTTTCCCATTTTTAAGCCTTTTATTTATTCCTGGCATTTGTCTTAAAATTCACATTAACCCACACTTAACCATCTGTTAGAAGTAGAAGACATAGTTTTTGTTGTTGTTTGTCCTGTGTGTAAACAAAAGCAAGTACCTTGAAGAAATGCTCGACTAGCATACTGTATCTCAGATGTTTCATGTGGGTAAATGTCTACTTAAAGCACTCACTGTCAGTATCATGCAGCCCAAAAACCTAGACTGATACTCATTTTCTCTCTACAGTCAAACTTCCAGTTGTTTCACCTTTCTAACATCTATTGTCAAAGCAGTGTTGAGAGATGCAACCCCCAGCCACATGCCATGAAGTTATTTGCCCACAACAGTAGTGTGCTCAGCCAATTTGTACATGGTAGTTTTTGTGTGTTACACAAGACAGAAAAGCAAGCACAGTTTTAAATGGATTGCATGCAATAGCTTCTTTTGCGCTACTAGAAAGGAATGGTTGAAACACAGAACAAACAGCCATAGTTGTGTTAGCAGCCACTGCATGGTAGCCACTCAGGAGCACCCAATCAAACAAGGTTACACTACCAGTTGTTTAATGTTGCAGTCAAAGTTAGTAGCTAATCACCCACACAGCATACCAGCAGTGAATGGCATGCTAACTGAAAATGTGTCTGTTTACCTGGTTTTTAGTTGAGGCGGCCATATAAGTGGTTAAGAGTCATCCTGGCAGGACTAAACCAGCTATGCAGCCTCTGGAAGATGGAAATGTAGCTCAAACTGAGCAGTTACGAGGTTACTGGCATAGGTCAGGAAGATTGAAATGGGATCACAGTAACAATCGTTATTGTCTCTTTAGACCTTCAACTCTATTCTTAGCAGGGCTAAGCAATGTTTTTGATCATATATTAAATATTTTGAGGTCATAAGTAGTGTTTGCGATGTGATACAACATTTTGCATTGGCTAAGGAGTTATGACTCCCCTGTGCTGGAATTGGTTGGAATAAATCATATTCTGAGAAAAGTAAATGCTCAACACATAATTGGAGAAGGATGCTAAAAATCCAGAACAGTGTGCTCATGACTGTTGCGTGACAACCTAATGAATTACCAACAGGATGGTTGTTTGATTTAAACAGAATGGCTCTTAATTGCATTTTTTATGAAGTACAAATAATTTTGCTGATGTTTGCTCGCCATTAACTAATTATTTCAGACAGTAAGGAATGATTGCATATTGTCCATCACATTTCTTGTCTTTGGCGAGTTGAGGGATAATACGTCCACATCCAATTCTCCCATCTCCCATTTTGGCCCGGCGCTCCCGGTGGCTGGGGGAGTTGCTGCCTTGGCTCTGCAGTTTTGACAATGTACCATGTGTTGACCATTACTCCTGCAATTTAAAACACGGAGATGATGAAATATGGTGGATTGTTGCTTTAAGTCTTGTTATCAGAACATACTGGAAACATCAAAAAATGAAAAATCAAAATCATTAATCTCATGTCAGTTTGATCCATTGTTTACATTTTATTATCTTACATGGTTTTCTTTTTTGTAAACATAGCTCATATTTCTCTACGAAACTTTAAAGTGTGAATTTTATTGGAGTTTGAACCTCAAACTTGACGAACTTGGAGGGCTTTCTTGACTTCTTTCTGTTTTTGTGTTTGTTTGTTTTCAGATCAAACGTGATAAGGATGGCAGTGGGTCAAATGAAAGTGAGATGTGGGGACAGCCCAAAGTTAAACTGGAGAGGCTTGGTTTGGTGAAGGACTTTGAGAATAGGCCCAAGCCAGTAGTGGTTCTGAAAAAGCTCTCTGTTGACCAGATCCAGAGGATCATACGGCACAGCAAGTCTGGAAAGAACAGGATCTCCTCAGGAAAGTCTGGAAGAAGTAAGAACAAGAAGCTGTTGAACTGCAAGCTGTTTAGCTCATGTAATCAAAATAACTTAACAGCATTTTTTCACTCACTCAGTACATCCCCCCCATGTACTTAAATAGACAACAGAATTACCTTTTTGTTAATAACTTGAAAATGTTATTGTCACATTTTCAGGTGGTATGGACCCGGCAGTTCTGAAGGAGCTGCCCCCAGAACTGTTGGCAGAGATTGAGTCCACCATGCCCCTGTGTGAAAGGGTAAAGGTGAACAAGAGGAAACGAAGCACTGTAAACGAGAAGCCCAAATACGCTGAGGTCAGCTCAGATGAAGACTTTGACGCAAATGGAGAATGTGAGTCAAACTATTCTATTCTCGTTCGTTCTCGCTGCTAATCTTTGCACAAGGTGCGGCCATTTGAGAAATGTTCTTAAAATGTAATGGACCTAAATGAATGCCTGTTGAGATTGCTATTTTTGAACATTCCTACACAGAAATATTTTTTATATTTACTTTGTTATGATTAGTGTTTAGTTTTAACGTGGTTTTCCCACATAAAAAGTTTAAAGCCCCAGTGTGTAACGTTTTTAGTTGTTTATTATGAAAATCTGTATTGCCCTTCACAAACTTGTCCTTTTTTATGAATATCGACCACCACCATCAATTTCAAGTATTCCTATTGGCTTGAAACTTTACATTTGCGGTTACATGAACTGGGGTAGACGCTCCGCATTCATGCGCCATCTTGAAATACGTTAGCCGTTAAGGGACATACAGGATATGCTGCTCCGCCTTTCGCGTTTTCGACTCACAGCTGCTGCTAATGGGTATCGTAGCTTCCCGGCCCCGGCAAGTTTGAAAAAGGAAACACGGAGGACCACATGTATTCAAAATCCAAATTTCAGGAACAGGAGTCTTCTTCGCCCAGAATAAGAAAACAGATATTGAAAAGAGCAAGAGACTGGCGTCATCAGAAAAAAGAGTGAACCAAATCCCAACTAGTTAATTTTCCTCCGGACCGCTGCAGTCTCCTTTCTTTTCTCTCTCTCCTTTCCGTCGGGTGGCGCGCATGGTGGCTTGTGGTGTGAAGCGCACGTCCGCGCCACTGTCCGACATGCACTCCCAACAACCACGGCTGACTGACGGCCTTTTGTACACTTTCGCTTTTTGAAGCATGATGGCTACCGTAGCTGCAATACGTACATTCAACCACGTGGCGATAGAGAATTGATTGCGATACACGATCTCAACGCTAGATGGGAGTAATTCTTAAACAATGTAGCTTTAATAAAAAAAAATGGAAAGGGATTGAAAGCACATCTACTCTTTGTATTGCTTTGGTATCGATTTCTTTTTTTAGATTGTAGGGCCTGATTTTTTTTTAATCCCTAATCCATACAGCTGCAAGGAAGCGGCAGCGCCGAGACAAAGACCGGTCCTGGGATATGGAAGAAAGGGAACGGCGAGGTTCAGGGGATCATCGGAAAAGCGGGCACCGGGACAGCCGACGAGGCTCAGGGAGCCGCTACCGAGACTCCTCCGAGGAACATTCACCTCCACCCAGCATGAGTGAAAGTCTGTATTCTAGTCATCTGTCACAGCTTTTCCATTTATGCTTTATAAACTTTTGTTTGACATTGATAGAGCTGCTTTGTTTGGTCTCCGCAGTTAAAGCTAATGCCACATTAGATTGTGAAGTTATGGTCTTTTATTTATATACAGAAAACTAAATCAGTTAACATGACAGCACAGATTAGAAACATTAAAGGTAATGCATCCATTTATATTTTATCTGCCAGTGTATGCAGCAATTTGAAACCTAGAAAACAAAGAGTTTTACTAAAATAACAAACTTGTAGAGGGTGTTGGGTATCTGCAACATACAATAAAAACAAAACAACAAATTAAGATAAAATTTTTCTCACTCAGTTGCCAGAAAGATGAAGATGAAGGAGAAGCAGAAGAAACGGAAAGCATATGAACCCAAGCTGACCCAAGAAGAGTTGATGGACTCGTCCACATTCAAGAGGTTCTTGGCGAGCATTGACAACATACTGGATAATCTGGAGGATGTGGATTTCACTACCATGGGTAAATTGAATGTTAAGAATGTAACTACGGTTCTATGAATCCTGGATGACCGCCAGAGTTCTTAGTCACTCGGACTCTTGCGAATCCCGAGTTTTTGGATGCCACCGGAACTTAATACCTTAGCGGGGTCATCCCGAGGTCACATGTGACTTTGCTGATATAAATACTCGACCTGCGCATGCGGGAGACAGAAGATCTGGCGATCAGAGTTGACAGGTTTTGTGAATTTTTAAAATCCAAATGCAGAAACCTCACTGTATTTTATTGTGATATCCTTTGTGTTTTCCAGCGGCAGATGATGATGAGATACCCCAAGAATTTCTGCTTGGTAAACACCAGTTGAATGAGCTGGGCAGCGAGTCTGCCAAGATTAAGGCCATGGGCATCTCCAGCAGGGTACTGAATATAGTATATTAGTACAAAGGAAGTTGGACTGTTATGGATGTGTGGTGCTGTTTCAGATTTAGGACTAAATAAAGGTCCCTGTTGTTGTAGATCCCGTCAGACAAGCTGGTGAAGCTGCTTAACATACTGGAGAAGAATATCCAGGATGGGTCCAAGCTCTCCACCATGATGAGCCATGTGAGCTGCCTTCCTCCCTCTTTCTGTGTTGAATATTTTTCTTTTAGTGGTATTTAACTAACATGCCAATTTTGTGATATACTACAGAAATCTATAGAGTATTAATGTAGGAAAATCAAAAGATACCCACTGGCAACAACAGTAGAAAATAAATTGTTAAAATGCTGCAAAAGATTTCTTTGCAAAATTTAATAAAACCCCTTTGGCCTTCAGATAGTAGTTTATTCCTGTAAGACGCATTGACATTCTTTTCCTTTCTAACCTCAGGACCATGATGCTGAAGATGAGGAGAAACTTTGGAGAGACCTGATAATGGAGAGAGTCACAAAGTCAGCAGACGCCTGTCTAACGGCGCTTAACATCATGACCTCATCACACATGCCGAAGGCTGTCTACATAGAAGACGTCATAGAGCGGGTGCTACAATATACCAAGTATCATCTTCAGAACACGCTGTATCCACAATACGACCCAGTCTACAGGGTGGACCCTCATGGAGGTGAGGATAAAGAAAAGGAGCTTTATTTCATTTGTTTAATTTAATGTATGTGTGCCTGGGCTGTTGTGATCTCAGTGAAACTAAATTGATACGTTTTAAAATGATTGTGTGAGAATTAGGCCTGCACGATTCAGGGAAAAATATGAATCGCAATTTTTTTTAGCTTAGAATTGATATCACGATTCTCTGCCACGATTTTTTTCTCACAAAGTGTAATGTTTATTACACACATGAACCATGACAAAACAAATTGGCAGTACCAAACACAGATTTAGTTTGGCACCAATAGCACATTGGGCATCACCACAAGCCTGTAAACATGGAGGCTTCAATGAATAAAGAAAATAAAGTACATACTGGCCATTTAAGTACAGTAGGCTACCAAAAATAGTGACATATAACACACTGAACTAAATATGGCCCTGATACAGGCTCTATCTGAACTCTTTGAACATGTCTTTACATAATTAAAATATGTCAGTGTCAAATGCTTTCAATAAATTAATTGAAGGAGAAAAAGAAAAAGTAATTTAAAAATTAATTCGCAAACGGGTTAATCGAGATCACGATTTTATAACAATTTATCGTGCAGGCCTACTGAGAATCTTCTGTCAGTTTTGTTCATAAAACATAGAACTAAGCTGAGAGATGGACAAACCTGCCCACAATTAATCACTGGTGTCTGGAAATAATCATCAGGTTATTACATAAAAATGACTGACTTTATAGACTCTTCTGCATGGAAGTATACCTTAAGCACAAATGGTACAGCTGTAATAAGATCAAGCACAACTGCCCATTTAAGAAATGTGTTTATAAAGCTGTTAGCTCTGTTATGATATACGGCAGAGTCATTGTAGTAAAGTTTAATTTAACAGAGTGCCAACATATTACACATTTCTTTTTTTTTAAATAACAGAAACGGAAAATGTTTTTTAGTATGTAAAATCATGGTTTGTGATCAAAACACTTTGAAAAGGGTTTAACAGGGTTATTACTCTTGTTCATCTAGGTGGCCTGTTAAGCTCCAAGGCAAAGCGTGCAAAATGCTCCACACACAAGCAGCGTGTGATTGTCATGTTGTACAACAAAGTGTGCGACATCGTCAGCAACATGTCTGAGCTTCTAGACATCCAGCTACTTACAGACACAACCATCCTCCAGGTAAAAACTAAAAGTACTCACAATGATAGACTGCAGTTCTGTTTATCAAGTCTAAAATTGCAGCGCAAACCAGATGCAGATTCATGTCATTCTTTTTTTTTTACCAGGTTTCTTCTATGGGAATCACTCCGTTCTTTGTGGAGAATGTCAGTGAGCTGCAGCTGTGTGCCATTAAACTAGTTACAGCAGTAAGTCTGTGTTCATTTTTTTTTCTCTCTAAAAAAAATTATAGAAATGTAGTGTTTATCTAAAAAGATTGCTTGCGATCTTTTTGGGTCACATCATATGGAATACTACATTGCAGTTTTTTACAGTTCAATGGCTCCTGACTTTTGTGTACATCTCTTGGTATATTATCCTTTCATGTGTTTTTACTGTTCTACAAAACTATGAAGGCAGAGACTAACCACCTTTTATTTTCTGTCTCCAGGTGTTCTCACGTTATGAGAAGCATCGGCAGCTGATCTTGGAGGAGATCTTCACCTCTTTGGCCAGACTGCCGACCAGCAAACGCTCTCTCAGGAATTTCCGGTAACTTGTTTTATGTTAATTCACATTGATTTATAGCCGTTACGTGTTGCAAGGATAAGGCATCAAATTAAATGATTTAGTATTGTCTGGCCATCATTGTGGCAAAATAATAGTTGAGGCAGAGGTGAAGATTTCACAATTGTGTTCCCAAACCTTATGAAGTCCATTATTTTCCTGTATAATACCCATCATAGTAACTGATCATGTATCCTTGCCTCTTGTGTCCTTAGGCTGAACAGCTCAGACCAGGATGGAGAGCCATTGTACATCCAAATGGTGACGGCTCTGGTGCTGCAGCTGATCCAGTGTGTGGTCCACCTCCCCAACGACAAGGACATGTTTGACGAGTATGACAGCAAGGTAGGACAGCAAGCAGACACTCAAAACCACCACGCAAGCAAACATGCAATGTATACAAATACAAACACATTCAAACATGCTCACAAGTCTTTTTTCTTCTATTTAGGTGGATCAAGATGTTTTGATAACCAACTCCTATGAGACGGCAATGAGAACAGCACAAAACTTCCTCTCAGTCTTCCTCAAAAAGTAATTACCATTCCATTCTGTACTGCCTTCAAATAGACTATGTTCTTTTTTTTTAATAAGAAAGTTGCACTGCACTGAAGCTGTCACCTTAAGTATTTATTACCATGCGACAGTGCATACTAATGCAGAAGAAAAAAGGCTGAAGAACTACTACTTTTTCTCTTTTGGAGCATTGCTACCTGTCACATGCATTACTGCCCCAGTTTGTTATTCCTTCTGCAGCCAGCAGAAATATGTATCAAACCACCACCATCCTCATGGTGTGCATGTTTCCCCATGTGCATGCTGGGTATTGCACGAGATGGCAAACAATTTCTGGACCTACTTGTCAACATTGCTCTATGCCTGTCAAGTACTCACAACACTTTTTTGTCTTTGGTGGATTTAGTGCCGGCTTGTTAGCCTTACACATTTTAACTTTCTATGTCTTCATTATCTGGTTGGCTGTATGACGCTTGGCCCCTTTAGCCTGCTACCATTGATATTTTTTCACTATGGTTTCCATTCTTTCCTACTATTTTCCTTTTTCTCCTCTGCCACTTTCTTCATCTTTCCCCCATCCTCAGGTGTGGCAGTAAGCAGGGAGAAGAAGATTACCGGCCATTGTTTGAGAACTTTGTACAGGACCTGCTCTCCACAGTAAACAAACCAGAGTGGCCTGCTGCAGAGCTGCTGCTCAGTCTACTTGGTAGACTACTGGTTAGTATGACAGAGCTCTTTCTTTAAACTGAAAATGCAACTATTTGCGCTTAAGTTAAGAATAGATGATTAAGAATAATAGGAGGGCAAAGCATGTTTTGACAAAAAAGACATGTTAAGATGTGGCAACTTATTACATTATTATTTGGAAAAGACATCCTCTGGTCGGACACGTGTTCTTTGAATTTCTAGTCCTAAGACATTTTTATATCACTAGTTATTGACCTGCCATCAACAGAATTACTTTTTAATTTGTTGCAGTCAAGTATTTAAACACTTAAAGATGCACTACCAAGTTAAATACACTAATGCAATGATAAGATGGGTTATTTCTCTTTTGAGTGTGCAAGTGAAAGTCAGTATAACATTCTTAATTTCTTTTTTGCTCTGTCTGTTCCCATCAGGTCCACCAGTTCAGTAATAAGCAGACAGAGATGGCTCTGAGAGTAGCATCTCTGGACTACCTGGGCACAGTGGCTGCCCGTCTGAGGAAGGACGCTGTCACCAGCAAGATGGACCAGAGGTCAATTGATCGAATCCTGCAAGAGGTAGAATAACAACTTCACATTTGATGACCTCACTGGCTCTTGAACATATAAGTTGAAGTTTGTAGTGACAACAATAAGTTAAATGGAGCAAGCAAAACAATTATTTCTCTCTGATTATATAGTCTCAAGGTAATGATGAGACCCAGCAACTGCAGAAGGCTCTACTGGACTACTTGGAACAGAGTGCTGAGAACGATGCCTCACTGGTGGTGAGTTTACATTAGACTGGCTGTGCAAGCGGTGACTTAAAACACACTTTAATTAAACAGAAAAGTCTTGTGTTTCCATTTTAGCTCAGTGTGAGTCTCTATTGCGTTTTGCTGTCATTTACAGTTGCTGCTGCAGTGAGAAAAGTGCAGCGACGGCTCAGCAGTCTAGGCTAACTTGTTGCCTTTGCTACCAATATTAGCTGCTCTGTTTCAACAATTTTAGACTGAAAAAACTTGCATGCAGGCTAAAATTCACCATCGTGTTCTGTTGGGATTAAGCTATGATTGGAGGAAAAGTCCGCTAGGCTAATTTGTACAGTGAAACACGGTTACCCTATGCCGTCCGTCTCAGCTGTAAACGGAGATCGAGTTATAACCAAGCAGTCTGTGTGTAAGGCAAGGCAGCTTTGTTTGTATAGCACAGTTCAGCAACAAGGCAATTCAACATGCTTTTCATAAAACATTAAAGAGCAATTAAAAACATAAAAACAGCTAAAATAGAATAAGACACATTTAACAGAATAAAAGTTGCAGTGTAAGAAATGAACAATTACTGCTGCAGAGGTCTGAATGGTTATATTGAAGCAGCCTGGTGTCTTTTTCAGGCAATTAAATGAAGGTAAACGCAGTCAACAACCATGCACAATGCCACTGCTGGCACGGCACTGGCTTGCTGAGTCCTTGATTTGATTTCATGAGTTTCCTATTAGCAGAGCACTGGTTTTAAGCGTCAGTATCTTAGTCGATCATCTTCAGTTAATTGTGGGAAGCCAAAATTGTGATCGTGATTAATATTCGATTAATTGTGCAGCCCTACTTTGTCCTCTAGTTTGCTAGAAAGTTCTACGTTGCCCAGTGGTTCCGGGACGCAACCACAGAGGCTGAGAAGTCCATGCGGAACCAGAACCCGAAGGATGAGGACTCATCGGACGGACCACAACATGCCAAGGAGATGGAGACCACCGGTGAAATTATGCAGCGTGCTGAGAAGCGCAAGAAGTTCCTGCGCAACATCATAAAGACCACGCCGGCTCATTTTGCCACCCTGAAGTAAGAATTTGTGAATGTCTCATTAATGTACTCCATATCACATAACTTACTGACCTATTTAAACCTATTTCTCTGTTTCTTTTTTGTTGACATAGCCCCCTATCAGCTAAAGTTTCACTGTCTGTGTTGTGACTGTTTAATCCTATAACATTTGTCCTTTTTGCCCTTCTCTCCAGAATGAACTCTGACACTGTGGACTATGAGGACTCCTGTCTGATTGTGCGTTATTTGGCCTCCATGAGGCCGTTCGCCCAGAGCTTTGATATTTATTTAACACAGGTAAGATCTTACCATAAGTATCTTTTGTCTTTTTAAAGAATCACAGCAGCTACATAAAAAATGTATCTATGTCGTTCACACAGTACAGGTAAAATTAGGGCTTACTGTTTTGTTAACTGTTGTACTGGAGACAAAAAAAAATCAGTATGTGTAATTATAGGCTGATGCATTTATTATTTTTTTATAGATCTTGCGAGTCCTCGGGGAAAGTGCCATTGCTGTAAGGACTAAAGCCATGAAATGTTTGTCTGAGGTTGTGGCTGTGGACCCCAGCATACTGGCGAGGGTATGTTAGGATCCGTGTTTGCAAAGACAATTGGTCATGCCTGAATTGCACTCACAATTGCTCTTGTCAAAATGTACTTCCTAATTCTTTCCTATGCTCTTCTGTTGTGTATGCAAGTCAGCGTGTTGTCTTTCTTCCCGTGCTATATACTGACACTCTTCTCCATTTCTGCAGTCCGACATGCAGCGAGGCGTCCATGGTCGTTTGATGGACAACTCTACCAGTGTGAGAGAGGCAGCTGTAGAGCTGCTGGGCAAATTTGTGCTCAGCAGACCCCAACTCACCGAGCAGTACTATGACATGCTCATAGAGAGGATACTGGTAAGTTGCCCAATCAGATTCATTGTAGACACATTATTCCGTTGTGAGGTCTTACAGTCCCCATATGAACTGTACACATGATAGTTTTACTAATAACTGGGTCAATTGATAACTCTTGTTTGCAATGATGTTATGGTATGCCCTGTCATCAAAATGCTGATATATAGGTATTGATGTATGTTCAGTGGTCCTCAAACAACCACACGCCCACCACCAACCTGCACAGTTGTATGCATGCTGTGCCCATGCATTTCGGGGCCATTGTGATGCTGCAATTGGAACTATTATGATTTATCAGAACAGAACATTTTACAGGCCATTGCTAGTTCATTGACAAGGACATATCCTGCAGTTTGTCCATACTGGCAACTACATGATGTGATCTTAACCATTATACAGTGCACTGGCAGTTGATCATTATGTCTCCCTAGTAAATGTATCAAGAGCCTCCTACATAGCAAGCTTTTTAATGAGGTATCTTTTGAGTTGTGCTTCCGTTCATTGTACACCTTTACGATTGTCACATTGGAAAAATAACTTTTCTCCCTGGCTCCCACAATATGTTTTACACTTTAAAACCTTTAACTAAAGTGGAAATGGAGCTGCGGTTGCATGCACCTGTTTAACACGTATGCAAATGGACCGAGCGCGACATCTTCTAGGCTTCTAGGAGGCTATTTTTTCTGGTCACCGAGTTTTAATCGGAAAGCATTTTTTTTTTGACAGGACAGCTGAAGACATGAAAGGGGAGAGAGAGAGAGGGGGGGATGACATGCAGCAAAGGGCCGCAGGTCGGAGTCGAACCCACGGCCGCTGTGTTGAGGAGTAAACCTCTATATATGGACGGCCGCTCTACCAACTGAGCTATCTTAGCACCCAGTTTGAAGAAATTTTAAGTTTCATTATACATGATAAAAATAATAATTAAATAAGGAGCCAGATTATTAGCAGCGTGCAGTCTAGGATTAGCACAGATCACTGTGATCGCCGTGGTAATATAAGCCATCAATATTGAAAAGCTTTGTGCTCATTCTTTGTACTCAGCATATGAGAAGTGAAGGCATTGAAATTGTTATGCCTGTTGTCATGGAAATGCTCAGGAGGGTTCATGAGAAGTTCACTCTTCATTACAGTCTTATGCTGCCACCTATTGGCAGACAAATGCTACCGCAACCCATGCAGTTGTTTCTTTTGTATATGAAAACAAAAGTTTGTTTTTGATGTAATGCTTGCAGAACGTTGCAAAGCCTTCACGATTTGAACTTGTTTTGGTGCACAGGACACTGGTATCAGCGTGAGAAAACGGGTGATCAAGATCCTCAGAGACATCTGTCTGGAGCAGCCAACCTTCAGTAAGGTTACTGAGATGTGTGTGAGGATGATCCGCAGGGTCAATGACGAGGAAGGCATCAAGGTATGGATCAACTGCACCTTTGTCTCTTCACAATTTTAAGTGAAATAAATAAATACATTTTAATTCATAGATATGTCCATACATCCATTCTTCAATCATTATTATTCTATTTATTTAACATGACTCTTTTTAGATAAATCTCTCTGTATATCAATATGTTCATCACAAAACATTTAAAATATTTGTACACAGTATAGATCCAACCTAATGCTACATGAACTTGCTGTTTATAGAAATTGGTGAATGAGACATTCCAGAAGTTGTGGTTTACTCCGACTCCAGCCCATGACAAGGAGACCATGACCAGAAAGATCCTCAACATCACTGATGTGGTAGGTTTAACTGAATAGCCAGTTTTTTCATCAAAAAATCTAAATCTTTCACCAGCCTCCACCCTGTATCATTTTGTCTCATAATGACGTTTGGCCAGAATATTTTTAATTCTAACGTCTGATTTCTTCTTCAGGTTTCAGCGTGTCGAGACACCGGCTATGACTGGTTTGAGCAGCTTCTTCAGAATGTAAGCATTTGATTCATGTATTGGGGCTTCACCTGGTGGGAAATATATCAACGTTTCAAGGTTTAAAACCTTTTTAAAATGAACATTGTCTCTCTTGTTCTAGCTTCTCAAGTCTGAAGAGGATGCATCCTATAAACCAGCAAAAAAGGCCTGTGTTCAGCTAGTTGACAATCTGGTAGAGCACATCCTCAAATACGAGGAGTCTCTTTCAGGTATGCAAGTTTATCATTTGACCAACTCAAACTGAACCATGCGGCAGATGTTGATTTTCTTTTAAACCACCGTCTATACTTCTAGTTGAGTTAATCAATGCTCTATAGTAAGTTTGAATTATTATACTATTAACATTAGAATGAATGTATTTCCTCCTTCCTCTGTAGAGAACAAAGGTGTAAACTCAACACGACTAGTGGCGTGTATCACCACCTTGTACTTATTCAGCAAGATCAGAGCCCAGCTCATGGTCAAACATGCAATGACCATGCAACCCTACCTGACCACAAAGTGTAACGTAAGTTGTTCATACTAAATCCATTTTGTTACTGTGGAAGTATTAAGGAAATACTTAAACCTTATTGCGTAATTAATGACACTTTACATATGTGGAGGAATTAACATAAATAATTCACGGCCTAATCCCCAGAGTGGATTTTTCTGTTTGGTGAATTTAAGGACCACCAGTCCAGTCACTATTGGTGCCTGATTCATCAGAGCTTCCCCTATAATTAATGGTTTTGGTTTTTTGTTTCCCCCTGCAGACTTCCAATGACTTCATGGTCATCTGTAACGTGGCAAAGATCTTGGAGCTTGTGGTACCTCTGATGGAGCACCCCAGTGAAACTTTCCTTGCCACCATCGAAGAAGACCTCATGAAACTCATCATCAAATACGGCATGACGGTGCGTGGCAGTGGCTTTTTTAGAAATTCATATTGGGTACACCATTGTAGAACCAGGTTTCATTAGTGTCATAGAGATGACATGATGGATCCTCCTTTCTTTTCTCTAGGTGGTCCAGCACTGTGTGAGCTGTCTTGGAGCTGTTGTCAACAAAGTCACACACAACTATAAGTTTGTCTGGGCTTGCTTCAACAGATTCTATGGTGAGATATATAGTTAGCAACTTTGATTGTTTATGCGCTGTTTACGCGCTGGACAACAGAAGTCTTCAGTGTTGAGCTTTTAAGTCTCACCTTTACCACATTCCAAGACAAGGCAATAGAACTTGTGTTTCAACTTTCCAAACGATGTATCAATTTAAACGAGAGTACACCGTAGTTTTAAGTAAAAAAAAAAAAAAAAAATAAATAAAAATTGGAACTTTAAAGTCTTTATCTTTTTTTGCAGGCGCACTTAACAAGCTGAAGGTTCAGCATCAGGAGGATCCTAACAGCACGACATTGGTAGCAAACAAGCCTTTCCTGCTGCGATCGCTCTTCACTGTGGGTGCTCTGGCCCGGCACTTTGATTTTGATCTGGAGGAGTTCAAGGGCACCAACAAGGTAGGATTGCGGTTGATGTGTCATAATATTTAAAATTTGAAATTAAAGCTGTGGACAGCTATGGATTGCAACTGTAAGTCCAATTATTAGTTTTGGCTTTTGGGCATAGAAAGAAAACAACCACGGCGAGAAAGTGCCGTAACTAAAATTATAGAAAATAGCTTGGATGTGAAACCAAAGCCATTGCTTTACCATCTTTGTTGCTACTATAACAAATGTTTAAATGGACGCTATCTTATAACTATGTGTCCATGTATGTTGTGTACAGGTTGAGATCAAGGAGAAAGTTCTGGAGTTGCTGATATACTTCACCAAACATGAGGACGAAGAGGTCAAGACCAAAGCCATCATTGGCTTAGGCAAGAACACCATTTTTAAATATTAGTTTTGACAAATGTAAAGGTCACCATATTTATTGTGTGCAAAAACCTAGCTTTAGATTTTCTTGCCCCAGCAGGTATAGATGAGGTGGATGGAGATGCATTGTTTACTTGTTCTTACATGTCTTTGCTTTTTGTTTTTCTATTTCCTCAGGCTTCCTCGTGATCATGCATCCCAGCCAGATGTTTATGCCTGAGGTGAAGACCTTGTACAATGGCATCCTGGCTGACAGTGCCTCCTCCATCAACCTCAAAATCCAGATCCTCAAAAACCTCCAGACATACCTTCAAGAGGAGGACACGCGGATGCAGGAAGCAGACAGAGAATGTAAGTAAAGTTGTGGTTGCTGCTGGTACTTTTAACAGCTTTTTGATTCAGCACTCCAGTGTTACATCCTCCTACTGATTTTGTTCATGGCACCATCACCAATGCATAGTGATTAATTAATTGTTTACGTTGACATTTTGCCTGTAAAAGTTGGTGCAACACATCATATTTTGTGACCTTGCAGGGAAGAAACTGTCCAAAAAGGAGGATCTGAAGGAAATGGGAGACATCTCTTCAGGGATGAGCAGCTCCATCATGCAGCTTTATCTTAAACAGGTGCTGGAGGCATTCTTCCACACCCAGTCCAGTGTACGGCACTTTGCTCTCAACGTCATAGCTCTCACACTCAACCAGGGTCTCATCCATCCTGTTCAGGTAAGATGTGAGAGCTGTCAAACGGTCCCACCTCTAGTAATTAATAAAAAATAATCCTAAACTCCCATTTTATTAACACCTCTTAGTCATAGAATTGGGCTCATATATGTAGGCAATATTTCAACATGATATCAATATCACATTTATCCACATTTTTATTAGTGTGTGTGTGTATTGTGTTGGTTGTGTGTGTGAATTGTAAAGAACAGATACAAACAGAAGAATGAACGTACATATGTGACGTCCCCTCTTTTTTGTCTCGTCTGTGCAGTGTGTACCCTACCTCATTGCTATGGGAACAGACCCAGAGCCCAGCATGAGGAACAAATCTGATCAGCAGCTGGTGGAGATTGACAAGAAGTACACAGGATTCATCCATGTGAGTCGGTGTTCTGTGTTGCCAAGTTTTGAAATAATGACTCGCCTTCATTCCTCGATGACTTAAGCTAGTTAAACCATTTGTACCTGGAAAAGGAATTCCAACTTAGTCTTTCAGTGCTCTCCTAATAACCTGCAGTACAGAATGATCAACACGATCACTCAGTCATCCAGCAACATCTTAGTGCCGGTGGTAGAATGTGCGAGATGACCTTTGTATTGATGTGATTTTAAAATCTATTAAAGAAACTAAGATCCAAGTGTATCCATGGCAGTATCATATAAAACAGGTGCTGCAAATCCCGTTAAACAGTCATGTTCTATAGCTGCTTTACTGCTGAAGTGGTTTGTGGTAGAACTTTATTCCTCCATTAATAGCCGGTAGACCAACACCAGGAATACACATTAAACACACAACCAGATTCTGCATAACATAGATTCTTCAGGTTCTACATGAAATAGTTTTCCTTTTTTCACAATGTCAATGGCACTTCTGTAGTGATGGAGATATACTGCAACACAAATGTTGTTTATTGGCACATTCTCATGGCACCAGCTGTCTCAACCGTTGTCTGAAATGCTAAATTTGTAACACTTTTCTTTCAACATTCTTTCACAGATGAAAGCAGTTGCTGGCATGAAGATGTCATACAACTTGCAGCAGGCCATCGAGTCGTCTCGTAGGACCATCATAAGAGGTTTCAGACGGGACGAGACTCACTCAGCACTCTGCTCCCACCTCTTCACTATGATCCGGGGGAACCGGCAGCACCGGAGGGCGTTCCTCATCTCACTGCTGAACCTCTTCGATGACAGTTCTGTGAGTGAAAACCTGCACTCATCTTAACACGCCTTGGCACTGCTCAGTGTAAAGTGGTATAGCCTCATTAACGACATGCCAAGTAAAAATCTACTTGGCCAACAGTGTGTCTTGGCACGAAATGTAATAAAATGTGTAAGTGTTAAATATGACTCTTAGGGATACAGGAATACCAATACCTTTAATAAAGATACGGCAAACACTGTGGTGTTGAAAGGTGGTTTTACTGTCTTGCTAATGTAATAAGACTAGTTTGTTTTTGACCATGTATGAATAGATACAATTCTAATAAGCAAACAGTGCAAATTAGAGATTGTACCAGGCACTGACTCTCACTCATGCTTTCCCCCTCTTTTCTTTATTTCTGCAGAAGACGGAAGTAAACATGCTGCTGTTTGTAGCAGACAACCTCGCCTGTTTCCCATACCAGAGCCAGGAGGAGCCTCTCTTCATTATGCATCACATAGACATCACCCTGTCTGTTTCTGGCAGCAACTTGTTGCAAACCTTCAAAGAGGTAGGATAGCATTTTTAAAAGTAGCTTGCATGTTTTGGGGGTGAGTGTTCCCTCCATTGGGGTTGAAAAAATCTTCAAAAGCAAATTTTGTTTTACAGTTATTTGTATTTATATGGATTTTTATTAATTTCTCCTGTCCAGCTTCTGCTAAAGGAGCCGAGGCGCAAGGAGAAGAAGGTGAAGGTAAAGGAGTGGAAGAACACGTCAGATGGGGAGGATGAAGAGGAAAAGATGAACTGCGATTCTCCAAGGAGCAATGAGGAAGAAAACAGTGACAGTGACGGTGTGGTACGGCGGCCTAAAAAGGCCAGGAAACCTGTTACAGACTCGGAGAGCTCAGAGTCAGAAACTGATCTGGACGATTTGGATTTGGAAGATGTGGAAAAAGTAATGAGGCTCGTCCCAGACAATCCCACAGGTCTCTTGGACTTTGCCAATTCTGTTCAGGGCATCCTGTTGCTGCTGGTGCTCAAACAGCATCTGAAGAACCAATATGGATTCTCTGACGGGTAAGGTCTACATAATCTTAACTTCTATACAGCCTTTAGCTAAATGACTATAATAATATCTGAATTTCTAAGTGTGGATTAGTTTGAGCAATTCAAACCTTCAGCCACTTTGGGAATTCCATGACGTCTTTTACTCAACATTTTTTGTCTTCCAACAGAAAAATTCAGAAGTACTCTCCGACAGAGTCAGCCAAGGTGTACGATAAGGCAGTGAACAGAAAAAGCAACATTAACTTCCACCCACGACAAACCATCGACTTCATCTCCAACAACATGGCTCGCGCCACACTGACAAACGATGTCAAGAAGCGGATTGTCAGACAGTACCTAGATGTGAGTAACGAAGCTATATCAAACTTTCATTGCCGATTTTATATGTACATCACAGATTGCCAGTTAATCTGTTTTTGGGTCTTCTCGCCAGTTACATCAGGATTTAAATATAAAGATATTTCTAATGTTATCAATACACTGTAAAATGTGCCAAGATTGGGTTAGCATTCAAGGAAGTTCAGTATTTCATGTTAATTGATGTTTTGACCTATAACCAGGCCTTGCAGTGGCCTTCATAAATCTACTGGGCCTTATGACAGACACCATTCTCTAGCCCTCACATAATTTAACTTTAAGCTGGCTGCCTTTATCTCCTACTTTCACCGGAGCAAAGAGATGATACTCGGCGGCTTGCCCAGGCCTTGTATCTACATTGTATCTGCTTGGGCTTAGCTGTCGTGGCTGGCCCCACTGGCTTGAGTTTTCCCCTTCAAATCATTCAAATCCTGTTCGTTTCTTATGGTTACCCAAACTCGATTCTGTCATGTTTGGTTCTTTGAGGTTGATGTTTAAATGCTGCGGAGTGTGAAACTTGTGTCTCAAAGTTAGTTTCTTGTCTTTTCACTCCGCATAGTTCAAGGTTCTGATGGAACATCTGGACCCAGACGAGGAGGATGAGGAGGGAGAAGCGTCTGCCAGCGCTAACATCAGAAACAAAGCCATAAATGCCCTACTGGGAGGCTCTGGCCCCATGTCAGGACCCAGCCCGCGCAATCAGGCAGGGCCAGAGACAGATGACGACTACAGTGACGACGAAAGGACCCCAGGGGTGAGAGCCTGCAGACATAGACATACACGCTATCTATAAAATAGTGTTTAAAAATGTGGGGAGAAACAGTGCAACCTTTTTTCTTCTGTCCTCTCTGCAGTCCTCTCGAAGGTCAAGGCGAGCTGGTGACTCCACTGACCCCGGCCGTATGAGCGAGACAGTGGAATCTATGGATGTGATTGCCCTTTGCTGCCCCAAATACAAGGACCGGCCGCAACTAGCTCGAGTCATCCAGAAGACCTCCAATGGATATAGCATCCACTGGATGGCCGGCTCCTACTCGGGGCCCTGGGCAGATGCCAAGAAACGCGATGGCCGCAAACAGGTGCCTTGGGTGGACACTATTAAGGAGTCGGACATCATTTACAAGAAGATTGCCTTGACCAGCAACCACAAACTGAGCAACAAAGTAGTACAGACTTTACGCTCAATGTATGCAGCGCGGGAAGGGGGGGCTAGCTAATGGCTCCCGTGTGGCGTTTTTTTGTTTTGTTTTTCTTTTCTTTTTTTTGGTCCCCCCTTCTCCATTTCTACTTTATCAAAATCCTCCTCTTCCCTGCTCCTACTCCTCCTCCTCAACTTGCCACCTCCAACAACACAGCCAAACTTCACTGGATTCCTACCCTCCTCCTCTCCTTCCTCATTTTTGTAAGAGAACACAGGAGGGCAAGAATATTTGACACTACATACTTTTACATGAGTTATTCTTGCAAAAATGAAAATGACACAAAACATAAGACTTATTATATTAGAGGGACTGCTCACGTTTTGTTTGTGTACAAGTGCAGAGGATAGAATCCAGAAAGGCATTAAAGGAATAATTCACCCAAATTATCCCTTAAAAAGGCTATCAGAAAAGAGACCTGGAGGGAAATGTTTTGTCAACATTGTTGTGGGAGCTCCTTCGCTGTTGTGCAGCAGATTCTAGTCACTCATTTCTACTCCCACTGTATCATAGTTTAACACAACAAAAAACTAAAATGTTTATATCTCTGAAGACAAAAAAGCTGTAAAAAAAAGAATAAAACCTTAAGTGAATGTTGGAAATTAGTCTTTTTGATGTTCTTATTAAAGTGTTTTGGAGTTTATTATACTACTAGCACCCTGATGGTTTTTTTCCTTTTAGCTTTTAGATATTTGAAGGAAAAAGAAGAAAAAAGAAAAAAATAAGAATTTTTATTTTTGTTCACTTTTATTTGTCCATGCTGTACAATGGCAGAGTCCTCTGAACATAATTTATTCTATTTCGAACTACGCATGCAGTATATGTGGCCTATTGCAGGAGGATATTTTGTAAATGTAGATTTTGTTGTATTAGGTCACCCTAGTAATAAGAGGAAAGGGGATTCATACCCTTTTGGTGGAACAAATACTGCAATAAATTTTCTACTTCTTTGTCACTTGTCTGCTCAAAGTGTTAATCTGATCTTTCCATTTTATAAATGAAGAAAAGTTTAAGACCTAGATACTGCTGAAACACAGACAGACCTGAAAGGACTATGGGTTGGTCATTTCATCATAATTCTATTTTATTTTTATTTATTTTTTCAAATTGTGCCCTTTGGAGAATCAGGCCAAACCACTATGGAAGACCTAACATCACTATGTTACTATGTTGTTTCATTGAATACCAGCTGCATTTAGTACAAAAAGCAGTATGATTACTTATGACAAATCTAAGTCAGTCAGGTACTTGTGGTATTATTGCAGTCATAGTTTAATAAGAAAAAATTGATTGCCAGGGAAATAAGCCAACATTTTGAATATTCTCTTTGCGCAGCTCAGTGTAATTATCCTACGTTTCACTCAGCTTTTTAGATTACATTCAAAGTTACAAATATTAGTTGATATTGTTTACATGCTAAACATCAGTGAAATATTAGACTGCTCTCACTCCAGATTTTCTTTTATAGTGTGTGTCGCTGTGGACAATTAATTTCCTATTATTTGTAGAGCGCGTTACGAACCCTTTTTGGTTCAAATAGCTATCCGTACTCTGGTGATGTCACCGCCATCCAGTGTTTTGGCGGGGTTTGTGACTTCGTCCGTTTGAATCGCTTTGTAAACGATAACTTTCCACCTACACAATATGGAGCGGTACGTCTCTTAAATTAACTAGCTAGAGAACCACTTAAAGGCATTTTGTATCACTGGAAACAATCATCAAACAACAGTCTGACGAAATATAATGGTTTTGGTAGCTTGCATAAGATATTTACGTTAACGTTCCCAGTCGCCGTTGTTGTGACTTGACTTTAACGTTAGCTAGATGCAGAGCTGCTAGCTAGCGTTAGCGTTAATGTAAACAATGTTACCAACCGTAATAATTACTTTACGCCAGCATTACTTCCTAACAATGACTATTATATTTAGCTATGTTATGTTCTGTCTAGGTAACGTTAAGCTACCGCACAGCCTAGCTAGGTACACCGAGATAATATTACTGACAGACTTTACGTTAACGTGTAACTGACCGTATGTGACATTAATTTCAAAATCTAGCTAGCTAGCTAGCTGACTAACCAACAGTATTGCCATAATATGCAGTTCTATGTGTTTTGGTGGACTTTGTGAAGCAGTAGAATGACGTTATTAAACGTTTCTTTTTTGTAATGTATGATCTAGTGGAAGGATGAGTCGTGCAACGTTAGCAAGCAGCAGATCATCGGACCTGCCTATGCGAGTGCAAGACAGCAACAGGATGAGTATGGCGTATACAACGCCCAAAAGGTTGGTTTGAAGTAACAGAAGCTTGTATTATGCCCATTTGTGGTTCTTATAACCGGTTAGCGACATCCTAACAAAAACTAACTTAATACACTTTGCTCCTTGACTAGCTACTTCTGACTTTTTTGTATCCTTAACAATACATTGGACTAGCGTTACACTGTAGACAACGGATGTTATGTTTCAAGTTTCATGCTATTACTTGGGCATTATTTAGTTTGAGGCTTCATAGTTTAGTCCTCTAACGTTAATTATTTGTGGCATGGGGTGATATTAGAAGCATGAGCATGTTTAAATGTGAGTCAGAAAGTGGAATACATAAATATGGTAACGTTTATGTTTCTTCACAGTAACGTTAAGCAGCCTTCCTTTGGAAAGCTTAACATACCCAAACCGCAGTCTGTGAACTCTGACAGGCGGACCAGCTTCTTTGGTTCACGGTATGTGAATAATATTTCAGAAATGTACAAAGTTGCTTTCCAATGTATTTCACATAGAAGTGTAAACAACTATAAAAGACTGAGAACATACAATAGATAAAGGCTATACATCAGTAAAACCGGACAAAGCCAGTACAATTCCAATAGCAGTAAGATGAAATGAAGTGGTAAAATGTATAGTCTTTACCTCACACAGTGATGACCTCAAAGAGAGTAAAGGCCATTTTACCTCTGTGACTGGGCCTTTAGTTACTTTCTTAATTTAAACCAGTGTAACAAACGCACATTATCAGAATAGATGTGGTACTAAAAGGTACTGAAATGAGTAAACTAGAAGAGACTTCATTCGTTATCCTACTTAAGCTAAAACCAGTCAGGTTTTTGTCAGTTTTTCTTTACCACTAATACATTTATACAATGCAATTATTTAGATGCAACTGAAATTAAACTTATTTTTCTTTGCAATCAGCCTAGTGTTTTTTGCACATTTATTAATGTATGCTTGTTGCTCAAGGACCTCTTGTAATTGCTGTGATTCACAATTTTTGAAAAACCTTGAAAAATATGTTTGAAATTGAAAAGAATAGTGCTTGAAAAGTACTTGAAATGCCTTGAATTTCATTTTGTAATGTATGAACATGATTGAGACATGAATTGATATTTGACCTTGTGGTGGTATGTTAATATTTTGTCTGCAGGACTAGCGGAGCCAGCATGCGTTGCAGCATCACCATGACAGGGTTTGGAGGGGCTGAGAAGATGAAAGACACCAGACCTCTGCATGATAAAGCTTACGTTCAGCAATGTATCAGACAGCTGCATGAGGTAAAACACTTTCTTTCTCAGTCTAATAGCTTAGTTTGTTTACGTTACATGTTTGTACATTTAAATCCGCTGTGTGGGATATGAAAATGAAATATGTTGGTGCCCCTTAGTGGTTGTATCCGAAAATGCACTTGCTGGCAGACAGCAACAATGCACCTTATCCCATTTCATTGAACTGCTGCTGAGCGTTATTGCAATACACCTGATGGACACATTTACCACACAGAGGTCTAAAGGGCTCCAGCACTCTTGATTTTACAGTCTCGCCACTATACTAGCATAACATCAATACTAAAATGTAGCTTCAACTTTTTGTACTTGCATTTGCAGCAAAAAAAAAGTAGTATAGATGTCGGTCAATATGAGTGGGAATCCATACTGTAGTTGAGTCCAGCCTGATATTCTCTCTTATGTCTTTCTAGTTCTTGACAGAGCAGGGTTACCCAGGCACTCTGTCAGCCAAGACCCTCCAGTCTCCCTCCACCAAGGATTTTGTGAAGATGTTTGAGTTTGTCTACCGTCTGCTAGACCCAACCTTTGAGATGCCAAATCTAAAAGTTGAAGAGGAGGTTCCAGCTATGCTTAAAGCCCTGAGGTAAAATACTGTCTTTAAGTATTAATAAGAATTGTATGTATTCATATTTCTTTGTTTCATTTAGTACCCCTACAGTCGCAAGTGCATTTTTTTATCTTAGAAAGCTCATGGTGGCCTAGGACTTCAGCACCACTTAAGGATGGGGCTAGATTAAAAGAAATAATACAGAGAACAATGGAGAGAAAATCTTTAAAAAAGCTTATGCTTGTATCGGATTCATAGTACATGCAAGTACCGTACCATTTGTTGTTAGCCTTCATGTTGGCTCCTCTTCTATAGTTTAAGAAATAATGCTGAATGTCTTTATTTTTCCATATTTTTGTTTTAAGGTATCCATTTGTTCTCTCCAAATCTTCAATGTATTCTGTTGGAGCTCCTCACACCTGGCCTCAGGCCCTTGGTGCTCTCATGTGGCTAATTGACCAATTCAAGGTGAGACGCAAACAACACTGTTAATAAGAATTACTGTGGACTGTTACTATCTCAAACCATGTTCATTTGCATCGGATTCAGAATAAACTAATGTAATTTTTAGGGCTGTCAACCGATTAAAAAATTTAATCGAATTAATTACAGACTGTGATTAATTAATCTAAATTAATCACATACACAATTTTTGCTGTGAAAGTATTTTAAATATTTCAATTCAAATGAATCCATGAATAATCAGCATTAGTGACATTAAAGTTAAAAAAAAACACTTTATTATTATTATTATTTTCACTGTAAATAAATAAAAACAATGACCATAACAATCTACAATATGATCCTAATATGCTGAGGAAATAAATTCAAAAGGGTATTTCACAATAACTATGAATGCACCGCGAGGCTATAGATTACCAGTTTCATTGAACGCACCGTCTCCGTCTGTGTTTTTCCACCACTGCAGAAACACAGTCACTCTTTACACCATTTAGCGTTAGCTGTCAACATTTTAACCGTGTTTAATCCAGCTACTAGCTGGTGGAAGGCTAACGTTACCTGCTGTTGAGTGTAGTGTTAACTAGCGTCACGTGCAGCGATGTTTCTGTTGCCTGTCCCTCCTTCATTTTACAGTTGAATGGTGGCTAGAACGGCTCCGGGTGAAAGATCAATATGGAATGGATTAATCTGCGTTATTTTTTTTAACGCGTTAATTTCGATTAATCTGAGAAAAAAATATTATTTTGACAGCCCTAGTAATTTTTGTGCTTATTCTATTTGTCAGATCAACTGTTGTTTGAGTGAGCAGGAGCTGCTGTTCAGTGACTTCTGTGAAGACACTGATATCGAGGAAGGGGCCGAGTATAACAAGGTACCCTGACTTCTTTTAACAGCACCATAAGGCATAAACCCTTAAACGGCTAGAAACATGTCAAGAGGATGTACTGTATATCTGTTGCTGGAATCAAACACAAGCCCTTTTTGTTACATGGCTGCTAACAGTTGTGCCATTCAGGTGTTTTCTCTTGGTATTTTTACATCCTATGGTTCCTCTTATTGTCTGTCTCGGTCATTTGTGAGTTTGTTTATTTATGTTTATCTTCTCTTTCACGTGTCACTGTGCAGCTCATCTTGGACTACACAGCGGAGACATACTCCAAGTTCATGCAGGGTGAAGACACATTTGACGACGTGGATGAATTATTCTTCAATAAACTAAGTAAGCACAGCATCTCTATGAAATGAGTTGTTTTTTAAGAAGGAATTGCTTTCTATGTATATTCAAGCATGTTAGTTTATTGTTAGTTTCAGTTTAGATTTTTAAAGCTACATTGTGTAATAACTTCTCCCATCTAGCGGTGAAATTGTATATGACAACCAACTGAATACTACTTTCTAGCCCTCCCTCCTACGGTGGCCGAACCCGAAATTAGCTCTTAGTATCTCCATCGTTTACATGCAGCTGTTCTAGCCACTCCAATATTAACTTTGGTCTTGTTGCTTTGCCTGTTGCGTTGTTGTTGTTGTTTTTGTTTTTAATTCTCTTTTTCGCTTCCCTGGTGAGTAATCTCCCCCTTGCATTCGTCACTGTGCCAATAAGTGTAAGACGGCGAAATGCGGAGGTATGTCCCTCTTTGGCTAATGTATTTTAAAGATGGAGGCACAACATGGCTGCCGTCATTCGAGCGAGTTGCTCCTATGTATTCTGAATGGCAGATTCTACGCTTACGAGAATTCTTTGATTACTTGGTGGAAGTAATTACACATGAATGGGCACATATTTGTGTAAGAACAAAGGGGTTTTAGCTAAGAATCAACTCAAAACATTACACAATGTAGGTTTAAGTTAAATTTTGAGTCCCGTTAAAAAAATCTAGATATCGAAAAATCGACAAGTGTGTGTCTTCACAGAGAAAGTTTACAACGTTGACGAAGCCCTGCTGGCCTCGATGGAGGAGAAGTACAGAATACTCAGCGAGGAGGTTGAACAACTGGAGAAGGAGAACCGGACGGTCAGAAGACCTTTTTATTGACACATCTCCATGTGCACAGATTAGATTATGATTTTTAAAATCTTGTTATTTCCAATTACATTTATTATATACAGTAAAGGCTATTGTACTGCATTCATTCAAAGTGAAAAGGGTGAAATCCAAGCTGCAACCTCCTGTGCTGAAAAATGAAGCCAACTCAGAAGTAGAGTTTAGATTCTCTGCCCGAGCCCGAACTCAATCTGGCCTGCGCTGGGGAGAAATCTATGCCTCTCCAGCTTCTCCTGTAGCTCTGGGTATATGTCCTGCGCTGACTTGAGTGTGTGGTAAACTAAATCGGGTCTCCCCCAACTGTAACTGTGTTCGATAATTGCGCAACCAGGTCAGATTGTTTCAGATATCTCACGAGTCCTTTAGCAGCAGATATGGTCTCTCCTACATCCGGCGCGTTGTCGGCCAGTGCGTCGGCGTGCAGACCGTGCCGAAGGACAGTATTAATTAGGTGATCAAGACAAGAAAGTCCTATATGGTTCCAGGGCTTTGATTATGTTGCTGCCTTGATCTGTTACCCACAGGTAAAAGGAATTGTAGTTGAGAACGTCAGTTATAACGGCCCTCGTATTAAAACATTGTCTGGTTTAAATCGGGCTCGGGCTCATAATTACAGTTAATGTGTCAGGCCGGGCCAGGCTCGGACACAACGTGCACAGGCTCGGGTAGGGTCGGGCTTGATTATTTATTTTTTTTTGCCAAAAGTGCCAAAAACTGCAGTTCCTCGAATGTTCCTCGAATTGCTCCAAAAGCAAGTCAATCCCCATAGACCCTAACGTTAAAATGGCCAACTTTAGAGCAGAAATAAACATGCTTAAACCCTGGTACAAACTAAAGCTATACTAAAGCTAATGTCTCCCTTCATGTCAACTGTGTATATATAAAATGTACCCGTTTTGAATGTAATCTCGTTTAACTTGAGAGCAACACTAAAATCAGACAGATAAAGTTCTGTCTTCTTCTCCTGGACAGGATCGTCTAATGACCAAGAGGATGGAAAGAGTGAAGCTGCAGACCGACCTCAAGAAACTCCAGAGTTATCGAAGCAGCCTGGAAACCTATAAAGCCAACCTGGAGAACAGAGACTCAGAACTGAGTGATGAGCTGGAGACCACTGGTAAATATGACCATGTCAGTCAGCCAGTTCTTTGGCAGGATGCACTGGATCCTGTGGGCATCTGATGAGGTCTGGATCTCAATAGTTAGTCACCATGAAGCCGTCTACTACTACTACTATAGTCTACTAATATGCAGTATAGTATACCATGCAGTACAAAGAAAGCTCCCACTCAGCAACATAGTTATTCTGTAGTAACTAAGCAGTATTCAGGTTCACATTAGCACATGGTTACTCATGTACTTAAATAATCTGTTATGTGGTCACACGTGGGCTTATTGTGTCTTCTACAATAACTTTGAACATCTCCTTCCAATCAGAACTGAGGATTGAATCTGATTTCATATACATCATGTTTTTTTTCCTCTCTGTCTTTCTGCAGGCAGTCAACTGGAGACTCTAAAACATCAGCAAAATGAACTGCAACACCTCCTGCAGAACCAGAAGTTTACTCCAGCTGATGTTGAGAGGATCAACCGAGAGAAGAGAGAACTCCAACAGACCATCTCCAGTCTCAGCAAGTCTCTTGAAGATGCTGAACAGCACAAGTGGAATGAGGAGATCAGTCTGGCCAAAGTGAATGAGAAGGTACTGTATGTACATTGACTGTAGTATGTATGCACAAGAGGAGCAGAAATAGTCAACAAGATGGTGTATGTGACATATGACTCTTTTTTTATTTTTTTTATTTTTTTTCACAAATAGTTGGGATTAAACTATGATATTTTGTGTCAGTGTTTATTTGCTACCCAGTTGTAGTCAGTATAGATTGATAATAGCAGACGTTTTTTTTTAATCCAGTGGCACACATTTTGACCTTTTGATTTAACTTGTTTCCTCGCCCCTCCCGTGTCTGTCTAATCCCAGGCGGAGTTGAAGGTAGCAGAGTACCACAAGCTGGCACGTAAACTGAAGCTGATACCACAGTCTGCAGAGAACGCCGGTGGTCACGATTTTGAGATCAGGCCGTGTGAATATGGACCCGGCAGCATGGTTCAGCATAAATCCCAGAGACAGGTATTTCCTGCTAATGATCCTGTTTACGCAAACGTTTGAGACGGCATAGGAGCAGTCTTTCATATATTTACTCCATTGTAGGTCATTGAAAATTAGATTTGTGTCTTGCGTGTGATAAATAGATTTTAGTATTATGTGTTCTTGTTCTGATCTATGCTGTGTTGTAGATGCTCCTGAGAAAGCTGGTCAGTGACGTGGAGGAGGAGAACAGTCGATTAGCCAACATGAAACTCAGTCTGGAGGAGTCTTGTGAACAGGTAACAAATATTAACTTTTTTTCCATGCTCCCATTATCAATAATAAGTGTGTTTTTTTTTTTTATTCAAATCATATTTATCATTTTCTTCTCATCTCTTTAAGGTGAATTCTAACATCTTGGACAAGTCCAATGACCTGAAGCACATGAGGGAGCAGATTCGCAAGCTGGACGAACGGTTGGATTCTAACATGCAGGTATAGTCCATATACAGTAGTTTAGACTGCTTAATGTTGGTAGAAATGCCATACTGCATTCACACATTTAGACAAGATGACATTTGTGCTCTTCAAAGCTGAAAAACAGGAATGATTAAACATTTT
Organism: Gymnocephalus cernua; assembly: GCA_023631565.1. Classification (NCBI taxonomy): domain Eukaryota; kingdom Metazoa; phylum Chordata; class Actinopteri; order Perciformes; family Percidae; genus Gymnocephalus; species Gymnocephalus cernua. The sequence goes on from CM042425.1 coordinate 17,140,025, forward strand.
AACATTTGGTGACATGCAGAAAATGCACAGTTGTGTCATACATGTACTATCACTAGTTCCCTGTGTGTTTGTGTGTGTATAGGAGCTGGCCCAAGAGGAACAGGAATGGTTAGCAGAGAAGGAGTCGGTGGAGAACCATCGTAAGCTTCTTGAGAAGAAGGTTCATTTTGGATACGATGAGTCTGTGCAGCAACTGAAGGCAGCGCAACAACAGTGAGTTAAACGGACTTCATGTGTGAGCTTTATCATCCTCAAGGTTTCTGTCAGTTCTGTCAGTTTTTTTTAATTTTAAAATAAAACACTTGTGGTTGTCTCTTCTTCAGGTACCACCTAGTGCTGCAGGAGACCAATGAGGAGAGACGAACAGTAGCCAACAACCTTGCGTCTGTATTTACCACAGCTACTAACCACTTGTCAATCACAGAGGTAACGTTCTTACAACTCTACTACATCTGTCCCTGTACTGCAAGGAAGTATATATATCTCAGGCATACTTCAATTTGTTATAGCAAGAAAACAAACTGACGTATCAAAATAAGTAGATCTAGCTTTCTTCCCGCGCAAACATCACAAGCACACAGCAACACAGGAACATCTTAAGTATTTCACTGCAGTTTAGATGTGACTGTAGCCATCATTGACTTAATATATTGAGGCTTTCACCAAACCATCTTTTTCAAAAAATGATTTGTCGTATACTTATAAGTTTTTAGTTTGGACCATGTCCCATCCACTAACATGGAGGGGGTGGGATTTATGACCTATACTGTAGCCAGCCACCAGGGGGCGATCAATATGTTTTGCCTTCACCTTTACAGTCTATGCATCAACTCCTGATTCCTATACCTTAATGTGTGTAATATATGTGTGTACGGTACACAGAACGGTGTACGGTACACAGAAGTCACAGATCATTCCCCGGTATAAGAGTCACGGTTCTGTGTAAGTTTGGTAAAGCGGGAAAATAACCCAAATGCATTTAATTTTATTCATTGTGAACTGGCAGTAGTGAAAGTGCCAATGTCCAAAATCCTCTTTCTGGGGACTGAGGTAACAATTTGCCCACTGGTAACTTTGGTAAACTATTTTCAGTTTGAAAATAAGGAACAGTTCAACCAGGTCCGTATTACACTGTGGGAACACACTTTCCCAAAAGGCAACAGGTCATAATAGACTAAAACTGAAAGCATCTCTTATTCTATGAAATTTGAAATAGGGGTTTCTTTTTCCCCGTCCCGAGTAAGAGTAATGCTCTTGAATGTGAGTTAGCATGTTGAATGTGTTTCCATTCACAACGGTGGAGCAGCGGCGACGCACTGTCCTGGTCTTATACACAACTTTCTCTCCGTTGCTGTTGTTGCTGACCAGAAATTGCATGCAGGCCTTCCAGCTCCAGATTTCTATTTGCGCTCACCACAATTAGATTGACTCGCATGCCAATCAGCTTATTGTGCTAACCTCAGCAGATGTTCAGTTCAGTGTTGCTAATGGCGTACAGCTGAAAGGGTCCGGCAGAACTTGCACATGTGAACTCTGGTTCTGCATAATGTGCGTCAATCTACATACCGTGTATTCTACCGTAACCACTGTGGCGTTTTGGTGCGAAATGCGAATACACAAACCGTTACAGCCCTTGTGTAATACAACCCATTGGCTCCTGTGCTTGTACAACAGAAGTGCCTGGAGGATGTGCACAGCAGAGTGAAGCGTGTCTGCTCTAAGGCTGTGGAAGAGGATGACGCTGCTATACAGAAGCTGCGGGAAACTTTGAAGAACTTCAGGTCCAAGGCAAACAGTTTGTAAAGTGAAGCGGGAGGACGGAGGGCTTCAGGTCTGCTGGGGCAGATCATTTCAGAGACTGTGGAAGCGTGGGGGACTTTTCCCTGTCATTTGTGTTTTTAGTTTGTTTCCATCTTGGATAACAGAAACTAATTTAATTTGTATTATTAGTTCTGAATTTTCACGTATTCTGTGTCATTTTATATCACTGAATGAATAAATGTTAAATAATATAAAAAAAATACACTTCTGTTTTTTTATTAATAAACATACATAACTTTTAAACCCTCCAGTTTCTATGAAATAGTTTAATATATGGCAACAAGACACCAGAGGAAAAAGGGCTAGAAAAGGTTTGTGTTTTTTACTGTGTAACACTGAAATAGATTTTAATCAATGATTGTAAGTAATACTTACCAAAAAAGAAAAATGTTGTTTTAAGGTGTAGTCAATATATTGTTGTAAATGTCCTCATCAGTGGCTGTAAGATACATCATCAGTCTTTCCTCACTGTGGTCATACTGTACACATCAGAGAGTTGGCTTGTACCGAAGCCACTAGAAGGCAGCACACACCTGGTTGCCAAAACTCAAGTGTTGAGGTTGCTATATGTTCACATTTTCATCTAGGAGATATTTTCGAAACTTCTGAACTGTTGGTTAACGTTGCCGTTTCTCCAATAGCGACTTGGTTTCATAAAGTATTCAAATATTAATAAAAGCCTTTTTTTGATCAAAGTAAGCACCAAATAAAATGAATCTCTTGATTGCAGTAGGAGTCTACAGCAGGCAATACCACCAATTGTTAAAGGTTAATCAAATAAATACTAAGTACTACTAACTACTGTAACTCTGTGGCTGAAGTTAATACAACATCCCTGCAGGACCACCATCAGGCCAAATTTAATCAACTTTATTCTTACACAGCTACAAATCGCTAAGTTTAAGCCTTTCTGTTTTGGATATTTAATTTTGTCGGAAACACTGTTTGGTTATTCTACAGTATTGATAATATCACGTGTTTTGGACACCTTCACTGTGCTTATTTAATATTTGTATTATAGAAACCCAATCTGTGACTTTATGAATTTGACTTCAGTTAGATCTTTGTTCTGGCAACCACTGGTTACCAATTAAATGGCAGGCATAGTTTCCATTGGTGTCGGTCTCATTTATCTTGTTTTTACTCAACACAGAGCATTTAAGTTCCACATACCAGCCAAAACCCATAAAACTGACTGGCTCATTAGTAAATAAAGCGTTTATTATAAGCCTTTTATTATTTTCGGAGTTTTCTGTCACGGCAGGAGCGTTTATTGCAAATCATTTGATCGAGGCAAAGTTGGCAGTGATGACGCAAATGGAGTGGGCTGTATCTCCACAATGCTTTCTCCATGTCATGGTCAACGTCACTCGTACCGGCTTCCACTGAACGCTGCATGCTTGGCCTGCAGTGTTAGTATTTATTTACATATATATCCCATGCAGAGATCCAATCCAGATCATGTGGCAATCTGTACACAATTCAAACCACAATTTTGGTTTACTTTCAGGTTTTCAAATTTCAAAAGTCCTATAATATCGGCCCTGATCCAGTGTTTGTCAGATCGGTCTTATGGAACTTTTTGGAGTCTTTTTCACAGGATCTTGTTCAAATAAAGATTTGTTTTCTGGTTCAGCTGCCCTTGTTGGACACGTGGTGTTGATTTATGATTTCACAAAAGAGCCTCTTTTTTTCAATTTTCTCATTCCGCTTCAAAGGGAGAATCTGCCCTACAACCTAACACTGTTAACATTGTCCAGTAGCTTGCAAAAATGTGCCTTTCTTGGTTCATTCTTTTTTTGGTTGTGTATTTTGTGTTCTTGTTCCTATCAAAAATGTCCAAATTGTGGATGACGTGACACATCTCATAAAGAGAGATGACTTTGTTGCAGCCATATGTCAGACCTTCAGTAAGTGTTATAAGTGTCCTAAGAGTCTTAACTTGAAGCTATGCACTAAATTGCTTCGATTCGTCACTTAACAGCTTTAGTTTTTTGTTGCTCCTTCCACCTGTTCTGAAGCATTGCAGAAAATATAGTAGGAAATTACCTGCAATATTAGAAATAAATGAAGTAGAATAATGGCTAGTTTATACAACAGAACGGTGAAATACTACAGTGGTTAACTATTATGATTACTGATCAATTGTTTGAGTCATTTTTCAAGCAAACATTCACTTGCCCCAGTCTTTCAAATGTGAGAATTTTCAGCATTTCTCTTTTTGAAATTATTGTAAACTGAAAATTTCAAGATGTCACATTTGGCACTGAGAAATTGTAACAGACATTTTCTACACAATAATATAATAAATAAAATAATTATTTGAGAAAATCGGCAGATGAATCGATGGTACAAATAATCATTCATTGAAATCCTGAAAAACTTTGCAAAATAACTCAATAATTCAACATCCTAGACTTGTGATATCTATCAATGGAGTATGTTTTGTCTGAAAGCGTGAACAAAGCTGAAGTGTCATCCTGGGATTTGGGGCGATGGCCCAACCCTTAAACTTTACACCATGTCAATACAGTGAAATGAAAGTAGTTTTTACAAGGGGAACGTTTGAAAACCGTCAGTGCTGCGAGCGTGAGAGAAATGTTTTGGCAGATGTGATGAGGAGAGATGAAGTGATTGTGAGGGGCTCTGTGGAGAGAGGGAATGAAAAATGTGATGGATAACTTCCACCACTGGCAGAGGCGTGTGTGTGTGTGTGTGTGTGTGTGTGTGTGTGTGTGTGTGTGTGTGTGTGTGTGTGTGTGTGTGTGTGTGTGTGTGTGTGTGTGTGTGTGTGTGTGTGTGTGTGTGTGTGTGTGTGTGTGTGTGTGTGTGTGTGTGTGTGTGTGTGTGTGTGTGTTGAATGGGGTGTGCAGGAAGTTAAAGGATAGGAGAAAGCCTGGTGTCGTGTGTTAACAGCTACAGAGACTTAATTCAACTAAACAGGATAGACCTGGGTGTGTTTATCAGATCCCATATGGACAGGTGGGTTCCATCACTGCCATTTTACAAGACTTAAAAGTGTGTATGTGTCTTTGCATGTGAGAAAATGAATGTCATGATTTGTGTATCTTTGTACCCCCAGAGGCATGTACATGGTGGCCTGAATGCGTATGTGTGACTCCTCGTGCAGGAATGTTGTTGCTTATTTCTGCATAAACCTGTGTTTGTGTTTTTGCCTGTTTCCATGCTCCTTTACACGTTGTGAGTGTGTTTTGTGTTGCTTGTGGCCCTCAGCCTGCGTGGACTTATTTTTATCATGGACCATTGCATTCAAAGACACGCACCGTGAATTGTTAACACGCTGTATGTTCCTGCTTTCACACAAGGGAAGTCAATGTGACCGGGCCGACTGCAAAGGCCTAACTCTGTTTGTGTGTGTGTGTGTGTGCGTGTGTGATCTCACAGGGCCTCTAATAGAAGGGAGATGTAAGGAAGAGGGCATGTGATGGTGTGTAGTGTACACATGAGACAGACTCGAGTAAAAAAAAAAGTAAAGGTTATCTTCTTTCCTTCTCCATGTCTCTCATGTTGTTGCTTCACTGTGTACCACAAGGCTTTCAGCAGCTAATCTGTCATACCAGAGACAGCCAGACACAGTAGAGCAGCGAGGTGTTAATGTGGGGTCTTATTAGGGGTTAATCTCACCTTTTCGCCACGAGAATAATCTGTTCTACAGATGTGGGAGAGAAAGGGGAAGATAAAGAGAGAAAGCGAGCTCTGTTGTATAATTCCATGCTCTCCATTTTCTGTCTCCCAACCATTGTGTAGCTGAACTCTGTCTTCCTTACCCCAACATTATGACTAGCTCTGGCATTTAGATTTTTGTTCCAATAACTAATTGTCTCCAGATTTAGAAGACAAATCAACGTCTGCTGTAGCTGTGGCACAAACACGCACAGAAATGATGCAACTGATTCAGATTTGAAAAACGTTTCTGTCAGACAATTGTTGATATCTCGACTTCAGCACAATCATTAATAACAATAACACAACAAAATAATAATGCATCCTTTGTTGGCTGTCAAAAATATGATACTATGTGCTTCCACTTTTCACTTCCATGTGCATGCTCTTCTTGTTGGACTGTGGCTCATCTTTTAACACAATCGGGCTATTAAGGCTGCACCTTCCCATGTGTTTACACCTGTTGGTGATTAAGAGTGAATATGTTAAGTAGAATGTGTGGTTCCTAGTCTGGAACCCTCCCACTTCCTACTTGGAGCTCTGACTTGGACGCTGATTATAGCAGCACTCAACATCATCCACCAATGTGGAAGGAGCAATCAAGATATATATATACATATATATATATATATATATATATATATATATATATATATATATATATATATATATATATATATATATATATATAAACATAACATTTTCTGAGGGAGGACTAAACCCCTCTGCCAAATATGCGCACCTAAGTCTTTGAAAAACGCACAGAAAACACTGTATTCTGGGTGTCAAATTGTCACTTGAGGTGGCTTGTGCTTTTTTAGGTGAATGTCAAATACTTGTTTTGTGCTGAGATTGAGGTACTTCATTGTGATACCTTCCTGGCAGACTGGGCCAGGCTTTTGTACATGTGCAGTGTTAGTTACACTAGGTTTAGGGGTGCTGTTCTGCTTGTGTTGGTTAGTTGAGCTAATTAGTGAGGTTTCTGTTTATGTAGTTCAGTGATTTTGCTCAGTCTTGCATATATATATATATATATATATATATATATATATATATATATATATATATCTCTCTTTGTGTTAAGCAGCACCCACAGGCCCTTTTCCCCTTTGTAGGTTGTGTATCTGGTTTTGTTGATTTACGTTAAACTCTCACCAATAAATAACTTTACTTTTACCAAAAACACCTGGTTTTATGTTGCTTCCTTTTCCGCTCATGAGCAGGGTCATAACACAGGCCCAAAAAGCTGAGCCTGTGTCCATTTGCTACTTGGTTCTGGACTTTCTTACCAACAGATCACAAGTAGTGATACAACAAAGTCTCTCTTTGGAGATCTAAAACTGTTCTCACTACAAACACAGCTGCCCATTCATCCATTAAAGGGGCACTCCACTGAATTTACACACGAAGATCAGTTTAGTCATCATGGGGAGTATTACTCAGCCTGTGAAAGTTGCATGTCCTATGTTGCTCTGGAGGAGCTTTGTCAAATCTCAGACAATGGCCCTGACGATGTCATAGTTTTGTGATCAGGCTTATCTCGGTTTGGGCTTAGAGGCTACACATTTAGTGTAGACAACCCAAATTACAAACTGGAGTGTGGAGTTTGAAAGATGTCATGCAGCACGGGACATTTTTTCGCTAAAGGGGTGCTGCGCAGTATAAATGTGTGCGCATGATTATGTATGTGCACGTACGTTTACAGGTGCTACAGAAAAACTGCAAACTGCTGCTTTTGCTTATTCTTTTTCTCAAACTGTCTCTTGTGAGTCCCCCAAATTTATGGAAGTGTTATACTAAATTGCTGGAGTACCCCTTGAAAGGAATGTAATATCAAACAATCTTCTGCTTGCTCTACAGCCATGGTGAAACGTTGGTTGGTTAGTAGTCTATATCCGCGACGTTCCACTTCCGTGATTGCTCCGTCTTTTTGGCCGGATGTCCGTTACCTTCCGCTTTTTTTGTGCTAGAATTTTAAACTGCGATCAGTTTATGAGGACTATGGTTAACTGCTCCTCAGATCTCTGCAGGGTAAATCCAGACAGCTAGCTAGACTATCAGTCCAATCTGAGTTTTCTGTTGCACGACTGAAACAACTTTTGAACGTACACACGTTCCACCAAAACAAGTTCCTTCCCGAGGCTTTGTTGCAGCGGCACCGCGGGCTCTGCCCAAGACGATTGTTATTGGTTTAAAGAAATGCCAATAAACCAGAACACACTTTTCTCCCATCCTGGAATGCTGTTTGGACTAGCCATACCCTCCTCCGCAGCACTGTACAGGAAGGTCTGGCAATGTGCGACTAGTTGGTTAGTGATGTGAGAGGAGAATGACTGTCAATATTCACAGAGAAAAACTCCTGAATGAAGCTGGACAGAGTAGGCAAGTAGCGTACAGTGTCGACCTCTGTCATCACAGGTGTGTGTGCGCCAGCTTTTTCCATGGGCTCTTCCACTGCTCCTGATGCATGTGTAAGGCCAGCGGTTCCTTCTTGTTATGGTTCCTTTGATGACAGTGTGCTGTGTTGACATTATGGCAGTGTCTTCAGCACATGTTGATAGTTTCCTGTGTGTTCAGCCTCAGTGTGAAGCACTGTAATCAGGGTATCTTTGGTTGAATAATAGATTCAATGAGTGACCGGTTTACACACAGCAGGTTTTTCCATTTCAGCTCGCTCATAATTCAGCTAAGGCATGAAACATAACAGTTTCTTAAATGTTATTCTTTGGTGTCAGCACAATTTATCCACAGAATCCACAGTATGGAAGATCCACCACAGATTTAGCTAGAAAACAAGACAGGAAGTGTGTCCCACAGTGGTGCCACAGTCACGTAGAGCTCCACATAAAATGAAGAAAGACCAGCTGGAAACCTACTTGGACTTTACAGATGGAGCTTTTCTGGAGATTAAAGCATGTTTTGTGGTTTACCCCCATCATGCAGCTCCTTTTAATGTAGAGACAAATTACTGCAAGGCCATGATTTTTCAACTTCAACTTTAAAAAAATGAATGTTCCAGCCATCTGAAACAGAATGCACAGTCTTGTACAAAGGATATATATATATATATATATATATATATATATATATATATATATATATATATATATATATATATATATATATATATAACAAAATGCTATTATATGGTGTAACTATCATTACATATACTAAAAAGTTAAACTTGCCTATTTAATATTAATGCAGCAACTCTTAAACGGATGCTACCAAAACACTGAATCCTACACTTCCCATAATCCAACTCAGTAACATCTTCTCTACAGGTAATTGCTCCCCCCTGTTTCCAGTATTTTTGCTAAGCTAAGTTAACCAGCTGCTGGCTGTAGTTTGGTATCAATCTCTCAGTAAATAGAATCAATGCATTTCCCAAAATGCTGAACTATGCTTTACAATATGTTATAATCATGGTTCTCTAGTTTGCAGATTTGAGACACTTTTTTGTAACTGCTGACGTTTTGCACATCTTGAAAATGAAGCTGTTAGAATAAATGTCTTTTTGGAGAGTGCAGGAAAAATATGGATAAAAAAGGCTATGAATTAAAGTTTTTAGCTCTGTGTTCATCCTGTACACAAAGTTGCCTGTGGTGGGGATTTAGTGTTTCCACCCAGAGTGGAGAGGAGTTGTTTTTTCAGACTGTTACTGTTGTTCTGTGTACCTCAAAGGTTAGCCTAGAGCATGGCAGAAACATTACAGAGGTCAGTGTTTTATTTCCTGTTGTTGTAATCTCTGTTAAAATGTGTCCACTTCACAGTGGCATAGGGCACTTTCCACCATATGGCATAACTTAAACGAATCAAAGGGAAAATTAACATGCCATGTTATTATCCGCCTTCTGCTTTCCACTTTTTGTTAGATCACAGTAAAAAGTAGCCTTAAAACAGATAGACATCAGTCACTGTGTGTCTCTCTGTGAGTGTGCGCTTATGTACATCATGTGTCCGTGTTAAGTGTCTTTATGCTTGCAATCTAGCTCTGAATTTTTGTCAGAGCTAGATGATGTGTGTGAGTGAATTACAGGGCAACTGAGCACAAGATATCAAATTTCCATCAGGTCTGTCTCTCCTCACTCAGGCCTGGATGGGGGATATTAAGGCACTATGAGAGGTCATAAGAAGGTCATTGTAGCCTATGAAAGGTTATAAAAGGGCTGTGAGTCAGAGGTTTGAACTGTTTGCTCCCTTTTTTTGCTCTGTGAGTCATTTTCTGGCTTAGGATCCATTTCAGGGTCCATTCACCTCAGGGGGAAACAGATGTATGTTAGAGGATCAGAGGCTTGTAAATACTTGTGTAGGTATTTTTGGGATCCTACACACTTATGTTTGGATTTGATCAATAGCTTATAACTGCAACATTTGGTGGCAGTCTTGTTTGTTCACCTAATTCACGTTCCAGTGGCCTATGGTGTTAACATGTTGCTTTAGGAGTATCTGATTTGTCATGGAATCTATGCATTTCTTCAGTTTTCTTTTCAGTTTCTGCTACGCTTGTGGCTCAGTGGGCTGATTTGGATGTGTGATCACTCACAATGTTGTGAGTCTGAGGCCATGTCCACATGAAGACGTTAGGATGCAAACACATCCGTCTTCCCTGGATTCGGTTCAAGAAAATTCACGTCCACATGAATCCAATGACTCAACACACTACTTTATATGCCATGCCTGTAGGCGGCGCTGTTACTGCTACAGAAATTAAGGAAACGAGAAGAAGAGCAGCCTTCAGTCACTTCCACTTCCTTTCATAACATGGCTAGCTAGTTCTCTTAATACATCCATGGACTAGACTTTAATAACTTTCACCACTGCTCGTTATATAAAGGCCACCGCTAGAAAACGTGTCTTTGTTTACATTCTATCGGACATGAGTGCAGCGCGCTAGCTAGCAGAGCTAACGTTAGCTAACGCTAATGCGTTAGCTAACGCTAATGCGTTAGCTAACGCTAATGCGTTAGCTAACGTTAGCTAGCATTAGCTAGCATTAGCTAACGCATTAGCGTTAGCTAATGCGTTAGCTAATGCTAGCTAACATCGGCAGTCAAACAAACATCAATGATCCGATGTCTTTTTGATAATCTAGCTACACATTTTTCTTGCGGTAGCCTTTCTACAATAAGTGGTGCTAAAAGTTACTATAATCCGTTCAAGGAGTTGATAAACCGACAGATTAGCTAGCTAGTTGACAAGTTGTCTACTTCCACTTTATAAACAGCATTGCTAGAGCAGTCAGCTGGGTTGAAGGCAGTCAGCTGTGAGGCCGAGGTGTGTGGGGATGACATCATCGATACGCACGTATGCGGTTTCGCCGTCCATACGAAGCCAAACGCGAGCTGTTTTTTTTTTATTCACCCTGGGACCAGGTTTCAAAAAAGTGTGTTTACGGGCAATGTGTTTACAGGATTCGTGTGGACAATCGGCCCAAACGAGGCAAAAAAAGTGCGTTTGCATCCAAAACGTGTCTTCATGTGGATGGCCTCTGAATTTGGCTCATGCTCTTTGTGTAACTTTGAAGCCCTCCTCTGCAACACCTCTCCTGTTTCTTCCTTCAGCATACTATCGAGTAAAGCAAAAATATGAACATGGTTATTAACAGTGAAACTGAAATATTTAGATTTTCATTGAGGTGTAAATCAGTTTTCTAACTTAAAACCGCACCTATCTTTTTGTTTTCAGCCTGTGAAAATGACAAAGATGAGGAAACATCTGTGCAATGCTGCTGCTATCACAGAGGAATGCTTGCTTACATGGTTGGGAAGCCCATATTATTTCAGTGCCCTGATGAGCTGTAGATTTATGTATACACACATGGCTCGGTGTTATGTCAATTTTTGGCATGCTGGTGTGTTTTTTCCATTCGGCACAAGTTGTATGGATGTGGTTTGTGTTAGATGATAAGGATACGGTGCTTATGCATCTGTTTTTATTTGTGTATTTTATCTGTGTGTATGTTGTATTGCCAGTAAGATTCTAAAGCCAACCTGCGTTATATATATATATATATATATATATATATATATATATATATATATATATATATATATATATATATATATAATATCTACTAAATATGTCTACTGTCTTTTAGGACTGTCTACTAAAACCCCAATTTTTTTTTTTAATCCTTGTATGACTGAATTATATTCTTTTCTTTATATGCTGGCCCAAAAACTTGACTGTTTTTCCCAGAGTAGCCATTAAAACATTTCAATAACTTTTGATGTGTTCTATTTACGAGGCATAACTACAGTTACAGAGGGTGAAGGAGTCAGAAGCTCACGCTACAGATTTTTTGCATACCACTGAGGTGTTTATGGAGGAAGTGAGAGGTTCCTCCCTTTAACACAAGGGAATAGACACAGATACACGCACAGGAGTGCATGTGGATTAGCACACACATTCCTGAGTTTAATCACAGGGGGTATAAGAGAACAAGAAGGATGGAGCACGGGAGACATTAATGGATGAAGCTAAGGGACATTCTGCCGTTTCCTCATGAGGGGAGAATGAATGGTGAGTTAGTGGTCTGGTTGGCTTCTTGGGGTCTTAGACACATACACACACACACACACACACACACACACACACACACACACACACACACACACACACTCACTGTGTTTACAAGGAGATTAGAGCAGTTCCACTCTGTACCTGAGCATAGCAGAGGTGCTTCAGAGCCATGTGTGTAAACGATAAGAGGAATGTACACTGATGTATTGACAATGTACAGTATGTTATGTACATTTTGTAATATCTACATAGCTTTAACCCCAGAGGGAACAGCTGTAGTATGTTATGTAACTCTCAAATTCATGTTTTTTTATGTTTAGTCCCTTATGAATGGAGCAAATAACATGATTAATGGTTTAATTATTTTAAACATATTATGGATGTTAAAGCTGTTTAAAGTTTGTGTTTGATGTTGTTTTATTGTAGGTTTTGAAGAAGTCAGAAGTCAAGAAAACTGTCTTGCCCATAAATTTTAAGGGCATTTTGAGGAGTAGGCTATAACATTAATAAGCTATAAAACTGTGGGTGATAGCAACATATTGACCCAGGGGAACATACATTGAACAGTTGACCTAGGGGAAAACATTGCTGAGAACATAAAATTGTTTAATGTGTCCTGTTAAGAGGATATTAAGCTGGGAAACAAAGGCCCTGGGAAGATATGCTACCCAGTAGTTCAGGTTAGCTAACAGTTTGGTTTTGTAACTAACTACAACAGTTTGCTTTTATCTTGCACACAGAATCACTCCCTACGATTTAATAGCCGACCTCATCTCCCACCAGTGCTACAGCCTGAGACAAAAACATGTTTCTATCGCATTGTGAAGGGAAATAAAGGTTTTCTGAATGAGAATGTGAATCTAAATAGATAAAACCCTGAAGCTCTTGGCAGCCAGGCTAACAGTTAAAAGTGTATCTGAGAAACAAGTGGTCTCAGACAAAACATTGCTAATAAATTTGACAAGTAGAAATGTTACTAAGCCGTACATGCAATCCATCAGTCTAGATTCACAAGCAAGTATATTGTTTAACTCTCTGTGTTAAAAGAAATACAGTTTTGAATAAGTATTTCATAGATGTAAATCCTAGCTGGTCAAATATAACTTAGTGTGTGCTTGTGTTGTGGGTCTTTGGTGATGTCATTCAGGATCACAGCCCTTTCAAGCAGGCTGTCACATCATCTCAGCAGTTTCCTCTTTGCTTGATGTGGTGTGCCACATTGGAGCGGACAGCTTCCTCTTCAGCAGTGCTACTGTCCAGTCTGCCTCTGAGCTGTTTCTTATCATTGCACTCTAACAACACAGACAGAAGTGGACGGAAAATCACGTCATCAGCCAGCCTGTCAAAATCTTTGGCTTTGCCTTCTCGGTGTGATGCTATCCATCAATTCAGAAAAGGATGTACACGCATCTAGTCCCAAGAGGGGCACAGCAGAACAGAAAAGGATAAAAGTTTTTTTTACTAGGGATGCACTGAATCCAGGATTCGGCCGAATATTGGGGCTTTTTGACAGGGTTCGGTTTCTACTGAACCTTAGAATTTTTTCCACCAAACCCAACCCTATGCTTACTACTACGCTGGTCGACGCAATGACGCCGCTGTTGATTACGGGAAGGTGTTTACGTAGGTGGACCGTTCAATGCAGTAGGCTGTGAGAAAGTGAAAATGGAACTCGTGAGCAGAAAAAGTGTTGTTTGGCAGTACTTTCAGTCAAAAGAAGGCAATTTAAGTCGAGCTGCATGTTCAATTTGCAATGCCGATTTGTCTCGTGGTGGCAAGGACCCTAAACAATACACAACATCGCCGCTGTTAAAACATTTGCGTATGAAACATCCGAAAGAATACGAGTAGTGCATGAAGGAATCTACAGACAGCAGCCAAAATGCAGCAACTTCAGGTACGGCAAAGGAAGGACAGTCACAGCTAAAATCTTGTGTTAACCATTTGTTTACTTCATTAATGTGTTTACCGTGTTAATAGACTGAAGATGGGAGTAGGATTCGGATTCGGATTTGGCAGAATCTTAACCAGTGGATTCGGTATTCGGCTGAACCCCAAAAATCTGGATTCGGTGAATACCTAATTTTTACACTGTTAGGCTGGAGAGCACCAGGAATACACAGTCACATAGCAGGTTTATATTGTGACTTCTGGCTATTAAAAGACTTAAAATGGCAAATTTATACAATAAAACTTATTTAAACCGGCACTCTCATCTGGTCCTATACGCAAACATAGAGATTTACACTTTCTTATATGAATACACACACAGACAAACACACATTTACTTACATACATACATGGACTTACATAAATTTCCTGGAAACTTACCCTAACCTACCTAACCCTAACCTGTACAACTGAACCAAAAATCATCTTTTTCCCAATTGTGGACACACCTTTTTGTCCTCAATTGGACAAGCTGTCCCCAATTAACTGCTTTTTTGTCTGCAACGGGTCCCTGAAGGTAGCCTAAGTCAGGATTACACACACACACACACACACCATGATGTCCCACAGGTGTGAGGCTGAGATGGAGCGTTGTAATGCACATTCTCAGGTTGCACTTGAATATTTAACCATCTGAGCGAACACCTCTCACACACCAACACACAGGTGATAGTGTTACATTTACACATCTTCCCATTTTCTTCTGCAGCTTAAAAGTCCTGTCAAAATAATGCATCTGACAAAAGAGTGTCTGAGTCAGGCTTACTCAAGCTAACTGAAGTTCAAATGTCACGTACATTCAAAATATCAAACGCTTGCAACGCGTTACCTGCAACCTTTTGTTGGAGTTCACCACAATCACTGTCTCCCGCAAGTCCACAAAATATTTTCAGAAGCTGACATTAAAAATAGAGGGTTTGGTGATCCCGGAGCGCAGAGGGGGGTGGATCCGGCGACTCAAAACGGGGTTTGGAGGTAACGGAAAAATTACACTGCCTACATAGCTTCTCTGACAAAAAAACCTAAACAACGCTGTGTGTACATCAGGGCAATGTTTATTTTTATTTCAGAACATGCACTGCATCTGTGCGGAAAAAAATACACTGCAACAATCGTTTTCACAAGCAGCACTTGTCCATCGGACTATTAAATTAACCAAAAAACCCACCGTGGTCTCCACATTCTTGATCGGCAGAAACGTTTTTTGCTTGTTTGGGATCCGACATTTTTCCCCTGAGTGAAATGCGGCTATAACAGCAATCTCAACCAGCATGTGTCACTTAAAGTGCAGCGCCATGCTGTTGAAGTGTCTCCCCTCCCTCCGTCTCTCTCCCCCCTCCGTCTCTCTCCCCCCTCCGTCCCTCTCCCCCCACCGTCTTACCCTGAAAATTCAACTCAAAACACATTGAAAATGCAAACGCAAGATTTTTGTGGAACTTCAATGGGGAATAAAGACTAACAATACAGATAACAACATTGAACACTACACAAACAGTATTTATTTTTATTTTTCATTTAGGCGATTCATTTTCATAGTGACAGGAAGTGCCAGATCCAATAAAAAAAGGTTCTGGATCCAACGTCGGAGGTGTGTTCCGGCTCAAATTAAGTCCTGGACACGAGTTCCACTCCTCCGCTTGAAAGTCCTGTGTTTTACACGGACCAGAGCGCTCTTCAGCAGCAGTCAATGTGGTGTATACTCCAATAAATACTTGGAATACATACGAATTACAGTGCATAACTTGTTGTAGCTACTGTATATGTACGAATGGATCATGAGAACAGCCTGACGATAGAGTCGATTGGTCTCTCTTTTCATCTAGCTGGCCATTGGTGGAATCAGCAGTTCTCTATAACAATGACTGATAACAGGTATCTGTGTGTGTGTGTGTGTGTGTGGGTGTGGGTGGGAGAGATTAGTGGGGAGCCTTAGGCTGCTGGTCCAGGAGGGAGGTTTGGTGAGAGGCCAGTTGCCGATGATCAGTGCATTGCGGTTAGCTCCATGTTTATCCCATCTGCCTCTGCAGTCCAATGACAGCTGTGTTTCTTAAACTACTACTACTCTTGTATGAATCACTACAATAGTGTTTTCTTTAGACTTTTTACCATGTACTTTAATATTGCAGAACCCTAAACCTCACTCCTCCTTTTGTATTTCTGATTATGACCTTCAGGCTTTTAAGACTCAGATTAAAAAAAGACAAACTACTTTTATCAACTGTGGCTATGAGAAGATAACAGATCTTGGAGACTCTTTTGATCTTAAAAACAGGATCAGTATTGTGCTGTCGTCATACGTCTTCAATTGGCAGCTGTATTGTTTTGATGTTGTGATGCCTCTCCTCCCTCCTTCTGTGTCTTTACAACTGATTTGTCATATAGCCTGAGTCACACTGACATCTCCCAGAGCAGTGGCACAAAGAGCTTCTTGTGGTTTGACAGATCTCTCATGAAGACCCGCGACATGTCTGATAATACCGTGATTGCACATAGGTTATCATTCTGATCTTTTCTCACGGCAGCTGGCAAAATGGTGGCGGACAAGGCTCTGGCAGAGCCTCTGCCCACAATTACTTCCTCCTGTAAACAAGCTGGTTACTGATTTGAATTCAATTGTGAGAATTTGAGTTACTATGTAAATCTTCTTATGAAGTAAATCTTAAAAACCATAATGCTGAGACTCAAAGGAAACAGGCTTTCTCCTGAAAGTCTGACAGGTTGACTTTTTTTAGCGTCTCCAGATTGGTTTGGAAATCATGGGAGAAATGAACTTCATGTGCCCCATATAAACCTCACTAATAGTTATCATTCAAACAACTTCTTTTTTTAAAATTAGAAAACATTTAGGTTTGTGGATTTTCAAGTGCAACCAGGATATTGCTTCTAAAAATAGGTTTTGCTGTTGATATTTGTTTTGTCATTTGTTAGTGCCGTGAGCACAACGTGCCATGACATTATATTCACCTCCGTTGTACTGAGATGATATGTCGTATCTTTAAATGTTCCATGGCTAGATACCATCACAGGTAAGAGTTTTGCAATTTAGGTGAACTAACCCTTTGAAGTTCAAAATGTAACATGAATGTGTCAACACTTACAGTTCTGCCAGTATTTAGCACCTGCAGTTTGGAACACCATCCCCTCAACCGCTAACACTTGTGTTGTATTACACTCCTGCGCAACATTATCCTTCATTACAAGCTCCTCTGACACCATGAACAAAAGAGCAGTAGACTCATCTGACTAATGACACTATCATCTGACTGTCAGATAGCTCTAATGGTTTCCTCTATTGTCCACAGCTAAAGCTGATGAACTATGTGTACATTTCCACAGTGGGGCCAATACCAGTTTGGCACTGTCATGGTTGACACAGGAATATGTTTAATCAGCCCCACAGTAGCCATTAGACTAGACCCTACGTTTTGCCAAGCCACACTGTGGGTGTAGTTTGTAAAACATTTTCTTTTAAATAGGGTTTTGACTCTGATTATTCAGTTCAACAGGATCATCTGTGGCTTGGAAACTAAATTAATGAGTAGGAAAAGTAGAAGTAATGGCTATGGAACGTGTTGACTCACTATGTGCACTGCATTTCTAGGTTGACCAAAAAGCAATCCTTTTCATTTGGTAAAATATTTACATTGTAAGTAGCATAATGTTACCATGGTGATATGTTCAACATCCAATAGATCGTTTCAAACACAGTGACGTAAACATCTTCATGATTTCAAGTTTCTTAGTATTAGCTGTAGAGCTGAACACGTCTTAACAGTGAAAACGCAGCTGTCAAACTGATATATCAATCACCTGCTCTGAGCTTGACTGGTGTATCAGCTCTGGTTGCAAAATGTCTCAGAGAGAATCACAGTGTTGTTTATAGAGATAATGAGTAGCATAAGGAAATAAGAGAGACTTGGCTAGCCCAGTTTTGCCCTGTAGTTGTTGAACCAGGCTGCACTGATTAACAGCTCTGGAGACAGTTGGAGGAAGGGCTGTGAAATGCGAGAGAGCAGGGAATGGATCCTATATCGACCACACACATTAGTTAAGCAAGACACATCATTTCTTCTCATGTTCTCCAACTCCTGCATCATTGTCTTCTCTGGATATTCGCCACCTTTTAATCACACTGTCTTTTCCTCCCTCTCTCATCAAACATATATTAGCTCTTAACTCCAAGGCTCATTTTTCCATGTTGTTTTCTTTATGTTGTAACACTAGTCTTTCATCCATCTATCTTCCATCCCCTCATTGTCTGTCTCACCTTTCTTTTATTCTTAGTTACTGTATGTACTATACTTTAGGCAAAGATACTCCATTCTTTTCTGTGTTTAATGCCTGTTCCTGTCATTTGATAACATCAGATTATATTCATCCTTTATTACTACAGTTTAAATCCCCAATGGCCTATTGCTCTCTTGATCCTATCCCTCTTTTACATGAAAAGTGACAGCAATACAATGATTAATTTCTGTTACCTAACTCGTTTTTGCTCAATGTCAAGTTTATGTAAAAACTGAGTTTTGAGTTTTTGTCTGAGTGTGTGCTGATCGTTAAGATAGACTATTTATGACAGCATTGCTTGTTGTCTGCTAAACTCATCCACACAACACAAAATCATGTGTGCTAGTAATTACATACAGAATGCACTACACTGTGTGGAATACATTTATTATTAATTAAATGAGACAATTTAAAAGTGAGTACCGTATAAAAAATAAAGCTCTAGTTATGTTTCTAAAGGGGGAAAATCTTGTTTCACTAACAGCAATTCATCTGAGAGGACATGACATTAGCAGTGAATAAACAACTATTCTTGTAATCATGACAACAAAATGCTTTGATATAGCTTTTCTCACATTACTTTCTTACATTGTTAATTAAACACAAAAACAGGAAACAATGCAGTCAAATGACACTAAAATTGTAGAACATTAAACGCTAAGATACTGAGAATGGTTTTCCCGGGAAGAAAAACTTTTAAGGTGTCCTGTGGAGTTTTTGACCACTAGTAGTGCTATAGAGCAATGTTTTTAAGAGAGGGTCCCCGTCATGTTTGTATTGTATAATCATGTGGGCAATGCAATACACCGCCCTGCCACCAGTTTCAGATATTCCGCTGATTGACAGTTGGTGATGGTAAAAGCAAAGTAGCAATGCAACAGACTGCAAACTAGTGAACGCGATGTAAACAATGCATGATTTAAAAATTGTTTTTCAAAATTGGCTTTGCAAATGTTTATGAGGAAGAAAATATGGTATATTAAACTCTTTTGTTAGACCTCAAGGATACACAAAATATATATTGGTGAGAAACACTGAATGCACACATAACTTTGTTTGTTTACAAGACAGCTCCACAGGGCATCTACAAGATTTTGCAATGTAAATGTAGTCTTTTACTGCTTTTATTTGGAAATATACCACTTACCTCTTTTAGTTAAACATTTTGGCACACACTGAGATATCATATTACAATAAATAACGTATTCCTTATAAAAACAAAATAAATATCAATAAGTTAATAAATTCAAGATTTCATAAATACATTTCATATGTATAACCTTTTCCATGTAACATATGTGCTATACAGTAGACAGAATGAATCTGCTGAATCATCCATTGTGTCTGATTTCAGTCCTTTAGGCTGAGTATCCATTGAAACATTTAAAATCACACTGAACATATTAGTGACATAAAGTGTGAACTGTAAAGGAAATTGTGGATCATTTTGATTGAGGATGAGAAGAAGAGGATCTTTGCTTTGGGGTCAAAACTGTAGACGCCACCTCCTCTACTTATTTACTCCTTTACCGATGGACTCAAGTCATATGGCCACACATAATGCCTGAAAGTTTGCTCACAAAGATGTAAATCAGAAGAAAAAACACACTTCAACACAAAGCCTGACACCAGCTCACACTCTCTAAACACAACCACATTTCCTAGCAGAGTGCTTCCTCACAGTGTGGTAGACGAGGTTGTCGTCCAGAAACGAGAGGTCATCATCAAATGCTATTGGACGACAGCAAGCCTGAGGGGGTGTGTCTTTAGGAGGAAGCCTCCTGTTGTGAGCGAGGTTGTTAAGGATTTTGTCATAGTTGGTCTCAGACTTCCTGCAGGGTCCGGAGCAGTACCTGAATATCATTTCCTCGCTGGAGCGGTAGCCCAAACCGAGGTCTGTCACATTAAGGTGGATCTGTTTGAGCACACAGCCCTGTCCTCGTCGGTTAGCTCTTCCTTCCCTAACCTTCCTCCCCGTCTCCCCTCCTCTAGCTCTTCCTCTTCCTCCTCCACTCTGCTGGCTCGCCCCCTTCTTCCTCTCCCGTCTGTGTCGAGTCCTGCTGCTCAAGTCTACTTTGGAGGGGGAGGAGGTGGATGGGGACACGGTGGATGAGGAGGAGTGACGTATTCTACTGATGGTCACTTTGATGAAGTCCACCACATCTTCAAACTCACTTGGGAGGGGCTCCTCCATTGTGTCTGAAACACATTGAGAGAAATGGCACTCTTTTGAGGGCGTATCAGCACAAATTATTTCACTTTAACTTATCACTCTGGCTATTGAACCGATGGAGTGTGTCTATACACACAACTACACATTTAAATGTGGAAATGGCACACATTCTTTTTTTTATTGCAGAGGAATTCCATTTGAACTGATTCATCCAAGTTACAACTATTGTTATTTATGCACCAGACTGTTCTATGTTTGAGAGGACTAGTTGAATTAAAGCTACAGCAGCCACTACGTAGCCTGATAGCAAATACCACTAGAGCTAAAATAATTAACTGATTAGTGGATTGACAAAAAAGTTGTCAACAACTATTGTCATTTTTAATATTTACAAAAAACATTCATTGATTACAGTTTCTCAGTTGTGAAGATTTGTGTTTGTCCTTTGTGATTAATAAATTAAGCATGATAAGGTTTTAGACTGTTGGTCAGACAAAACGAGTCATTTGAATATGTCACCTTGGGCTTTAGGAAATTGTGACAGGTATTATTACATTTACACTTTAAACTTAACAATTATTCAGAATAATTGCCGATATAATTGATCAATTGATCAATAATAAAAATAAGTTAGTTGCCCACCTACTATCATTTAATACTGTCCAAAACTAATAAACATTTCTAATGTGGGTGGTGTGGGAAAGTCCACTAGCTCTGAATGAGGCAGGCCTAATTGGTAAGAAGGTTAGAGGCGACCATTGGACCATTGCAAATGTTTCAATAACTTGTAAGTTGTTAATAAGTAAGTAAGTTGTTTAGTATGCCCATCAAATTCAGTCTGAGCATTGTATTTTTGACAATTGGCCAATAGAGTGAGTGGCCAGCATGACATGTTTTCAATTTAGGAGTTAATTCGGTCAAAACGTTTTTCTATTAGACACAGATAACAAGGTCATTATTTGTTTTTTGAAATAAGAATAATTAAAAACTCAGAAAGCCTGCTGGGTGCAAATTACTTATTATGATGTTTTGTGGCACTTTGGACACTCCATACGGAAACCCAGGCTCTTACCTTTTTCGCCTCCAGCCAGCGTCTCTTCCCAGTCCGTTGTATCCGCCTCAGCGCGGCTGATGCTCGGGGAAGTGACAGACAGGCGGATCTGAACCGGCGGGAGCTCCAGGGGACTCTCGGCGGCGCGCCCTCTCCTCTTGGACGACGTGGACTGCGGTCGGCTCCGGAGAAGCCGGCTGGCGTGCACGGCGCTCAGCAGTATCAAACAAATGGTCAGGCTATCCCATAACTTCATTGTCCACTTCAGTCCGACAGAAGGACATGGCGCGATAAAAAATCAACAGGTATCATCTGGCAAACGCGATTAACAGCATATTGAAGACGTCCAATAGTTGGAGAGGAAAAGGTGGGGCGCACTCATCGGCTCGGGTTCCAGCCACTGAAAATTGTGAAGATCAATGTGTTAATGCCTGCGTACTGTAAACTGCACGCTATCACTCACATGCCAGCTGGCAAACGCTGTGCAGCGTGGCGCAACATCCAAGAAGGCTCGAAACCAAAGGCAGAAGCGCAAAACGAAAAGCAAAGACTTCCCTCAGAAGTTGTTTGCAAATCCATCGACGCTTGGAAGAAAAAAATAATACTCCCAGCCAGTTTACAGTCTACAGGTTTTCATTCAGTGCGCACGGTTCCTCTTGCACAATGCAGTGACTCCTGCACATCCCCACTCACCATCTATCCTGACTGAGCCGTGAGGAGAAGGAGAGGTCTACAGGAGAGATGGGAAGTTTTCGTGACGTCTGATGGTCCATCCTCTAGGCCTACTTCTTCCTGTCTCCACCCATGCAGACTTCACAGAGGAATGGAGTCTATATTCATGATTGAACTTAAGGTCCAGAGTTGGTGAGGGTAGAGGAGTTATGTTATGAAAGAGGCTCAGTCTGTGTACTCAGATGGCTGAGAGGGAGAGAGAAGTTTCACACTTTCCACTATCAATACTCCTGATTTCCCATCCTGCTTTTTGTGTTTGGTTGACTTTGGATGGGGAACGTGTTTCTAATCAGCCAGTCAAAACAGACTGAGTGGATTGTGTTGCTACTTATCACCACAGTGAGCTTGAAATCATGTTTTTTTGGCAGTTGACGAGCAGATTACATCAAGGGAGCCTGAGCTGATATTCATTACAGCAACTGGGTGTTTAACTTGGGGAATTTTGCCAGTAGAAAACGTTATTTTGGTTTGGTTTTGCTTAATCCGAGATGTAAAGGGTCATTTCATCAGATTTCTTTGGCAACTCAAAAGAACATGTTAAAGACATGATAAATGGTGTTGAAATATGTGGAATTGGCTCATGCCGTATACGGATCAGCTTACTGCACATGTGTTTTGTGAGTGATCCTGTTGAACAAATTAAACTACTGCAAACTGCCTTTGGAAGCCTGGGTTGTAAACCAGCCACAGTGGGTGTCAGTAAGAAACTTTACTTTAAATAAAGCTGCAGATTCTCTTCTTCACTGAAAGAATGGCAATGAGTAAATTCCGTCTTCTTATGTATTCATTCGAGGAGAGGGGATCTCTCTCTGAATTTCCTTTCGCGAGGTTTCTTCCCATGTCTGTTTGTTTTAAGGTTTGTGGGGAGATGTTCCTTGTCTTCTTAGAGAGCTTGGGCTGGGCACTGTTGCTGGACTGGGACAAAAAATCAGCCTTGGCATTTTTGGCCCAGGTGGCCCACACCCACCGTGATTGGTCAGACACATTCCCTGCAGACAGTCCTCCTAGAATGCGTGTATTCTATATGACAACACATTCAGCTGCACAAATAATCTTTAGAAAAAATACATAAAAATGAAAGAAGGAAAAACGAGGAAGGGATAGAGAGACCCTGCCCGGAGGAAGCCCGGGGCCCCCGTCTGGAGCCAGGCCCAGAGGGAGGGCTCGTCAGCGAGCGTCTGGTGGCCGGGTTTGCCACGGAGCCCGGCCGGGCACAGCCCGAAAAAGCTACGTGGCACCTATCTCTCCAGCCCATGGGCCCACCACCTGTGGGAGGAACCGCTGGGGTCGGGTGCGCTGCCACACGGGTGGCGGTGAAGGTCAGGGGCCTCGACGGACCAGACCCGGGCAGCAGAGGCTGGCTCTGGGGACATGGAATGTCACCTCGCTGTGGGGGAAGGAGCCGGAACTTGTGCGTGAGGTGGAGCGCTACCAGTTGGATCTGGTGGGGCTTACCTCTACGCATAGTCTCGGTTCTGGAACCGTACTCCTGGAGAGGGGTTGGACTCTTTTCTTCTCCGGAGTTGCCCAGGGTGTGAGGCGCCAGGCGGGTGTGGGGATACTCACAAGTCCCCGGCTGAGCGCCGCAACGTTGGAGTTTACCCCGGTGGACGAGAGGGTCGCCTCCCTACGCCTGCGGGTTGTTGGGGGGAAAACTCTGACTGTTGTTTGTGCATATGCACCAAACAAGAGTTCAGAGTATTCGGCCTTCTTGGAGACCTTGAATGGAGTCCTGTATGGGGCTCCGGAGGGGGACTCCATAGTTCTGCTGGGGGACTTCAACGCACATGTGGGCAATGACGGAGACACATGGAGAGGCGTGATTGGGAGGAACGGCCTCCCTGATCTAAACCAGAGTGGTTGTCTGTTATTGGACTTCTGTGCTAGTCATGGATTGTCTATAACAAACACCATGTTCGAACATAGGGATGCTCATAAGTGTACTTGGTACCAGAGCACCCTAGGCCGAAAGTCAATGATCGATTTTATAATCGTCTCATCTGATTTGAGGCCGTATGTTTTGGACACTCGGGTGAAGAGAGGGGCGGAGCTGTCAACTGATCACCATCTGGTGGTGAGTTGGGTCAGGGGGTGGGGGAAGACTCTGGACAGACCTGGTAAGCCCAAACGGGTGGTGCGGGTAAATTGGGAACGTCTGGAGGAAGCTCCTGTCCGACAGACCTTCAACTCACACCTCCGGCGGAGCTTTTCGTGCATCCCTGTGGAGGCTGGGGGCATTGAACCTGAGTGGACATTGTTCAAAGTTTCCATTGCTGAAGCTGCGGCAGGGAGCTGTGGTCTTAGGGTCTTAGGTGCCTCAAGGGGCGGTAACCCTCGAACACCGTGGTGGACACCGGTGGTCAGGGAAGCTGTCCGACTGAAGAAGGAGTCCTTCCGGGATATGTTATCCCAGAGGACTCCGGAGGCAGTTGCAAGGTACCGAATGGCCCGAAGGACTGCAGCCTCTGCCGTGAAAGAGGCAAAGCAGCGGGTGTGGGAGAAGTTCGGAGAAGACATGGAGAAGGACTTTCGGTCGGCACCAAGGCGCTTCTGGAAAACCGTCCGCCACCTCAGAAGGGGGAAGCGGGGAACCATCCAAGCTGTGTACAGTAAGGATGGGACGTTGTTGAGCTCAACTGAGGAGGTAATAGGGCGGTGGAAGGAGCACTTTGAGGAACTCCTAAATCCAGCTGATGCGCCCTCTTTGTTAGAGGCAGAGCTGGAGGATGACGGGGGATTGTCGTCAATTTCCCTGGTGGAGGTCACTGAGGTAGTCAAACAACTCCACAGTGGCAAAGCCCCAGGGATTGATGAGATCCGTCCAGAAATGCTGAAAGCTCTGGGTGTGGAGGGGCTGTCTTGGTTGACACGCCTACTCAACATTGCGTGGAAGTCTGGGACAGTGCCAAAGGAGTGGCAGACCGGGGTGGTGGTTCCCCTCTTCAAAAAGGGGGACCAGAGGGTGTGTACCAATTACAGGGGTATCACACTTCTCAGCTTCCCTGGTAAAGTCTACTCCAAGGTGCTGGAAAGGAGGGTTCGGCCGATAGTCGAACCTCAGGTTGAAGAGGAACAATGCGGATTCCGTCCTGGTCGTGGAACAACGGATCAGCTCTTTACTCTAGCAAGGATCCTGGAGGGAGCCTGGGAGTATGCCCATCCAGTCTACATGTGTTTTGTGGATCTGGAGAAGGCATATGACCGGGTCCCCCGGGAGACTTTGTGGGAGGTGCTGCGGGAGTATGGGGTGAGGGGGTCCCTTCTCAGGGCCATCCAATCTCTGTATGACCAAAGCGAGAGTTGTGTCCGGGTTCTCGGCAGTAAGTCGGACACGTTCCAGGTGAGGGTTGGCCTCCGCCAGGGCTGCGCTTTGTCACCAATCCTGTTCGTAGTATTTATGGACAGGATATCGAGGCGTAGTCGTGGTAGGGAGGGGTTGCAGTTCGGTGGGCTCGGGATCTCATCGCTGCTCTTTGCAGATGATGTGGTCCTGATGGCATCATCGGCCTGTGACCTTCAGCACTCACTGGATCGGTTTGCAGCCGAGTGTGAAGCGGCTGGGATGAGGATCAGCACCTCTAAATCTGAGGCCATGGTTCTCAGCAGGAAACCGATGGAGTGCCTTCTCCAGGTAGGGAATGAGTCCTTACCCCAAGTGAAGGAGTTTAAGTACCTTGGGGTCTTGTTCGCGAGTGAGGGGACAATGGAGCGGGAGATTGGTCGGAGAATCGGCGCAGCGTGGGCGGTATTACATTCAGTTTATCGCACCGTTGTGACGAAAAGAGAGCTGAGCCGGAAGGCAAAGCTCTCGATCTACCGGTCAGTTTTCGTTCCTACCCTCACCTATGGTCATGAAGGTTGGGTCATGACCGAAAGAA
This sequence comes from Gymnocephalus cernua, assembly GCA_023631565.1. NCBI lineage: Eukaryota > Metazoa > Chordata > Actinopteri > Perciformes > Percidae > Gymnocephalus > Gymnocephalus cernua. The sequence continues at coordinate 17,166,126 of CM042425.1, forward strand.
CAAGATCCAGGGTACAAGCGGCCGAAATGGGTTTCCTCAGGAGGGTGGCTGGCGTCTCCCTTAGAGATAGGGTGAGAAGCTCAGTCATCCGTGAGGAGCTCGGAGTAGAGCCGCTGCTCCTTCACGTCGAAAGGAGCCAGTTGAGGTGGTTCGGGCATCTGGTAAGGATGCCCCCTGGGCGCCTCCCTAGGGAGGTGTTCCAGGCACGTCCAGCTGGGAGGAGGCCTCGGGGAAGACCCAGGACTAGGTGGAGGGATTACATCTCCAACCTGGCCTGGGAACGCCTCGGGATCCCCCAGTCAGAGCTGGTTAATGTGGCTCGGGAAAGGGAAGTTTGGGGTCCCCTGCTGGAGCTGCTCCCCCCGCGACCCGACCACGGATAAGCGGACGACGATGGATGGATGGATGGATGACATAAAAATGATGTCGTTGCATGTTTGTTGGTCAGTTGTTGTTGAAAGTTTTAAGTTGCACCACAGTTGTGTAATATTAGAAGCTTTGTTTGATGTATAAATCAGAGGGCAAGCACTGATGAGTTCTCATTTGCCCCCTATAGCCTGAAAATATAAGTTCTCTAGTCAGGCTGGCTCAACTGATTTTGTATGTTGGTCTATATAGTGACTTGTCTGGAGTTACATGTTGGTCATCCAAAGATAATTCAATTAAAAAACCCTGAATATTTCTTTCAACGACATTTTGCAGGTTTACTACGAGTCAAAGTGGCTTAAGGCAAGGAAGGTTCATTTAGTGCCACAGCACCTTTCAAACACAGCCTAAATTCCATTTAATGAAATGCATTACAATATTTGAAAACACAATGAAGAGACAACATCTCAATTAGAATACAATATAATAGTCAAAATGATGAGTTGACCCCTCTGGCCTTGCAGGTCTGCTTGGAAATCCATGAATGTCTGAATGCTCATAATAGACCAGGAGACATTTTAAAATTGTTTTGTGTGGCATATACTTGTTTCTTAGTGTCAGCTAATGGTGGCCCATGCACTTATTCAAGTGGATTTTGCTTCCTTCCCACGTTGTATTTATTACTATAAACAAGGCCGAAAGTGTCAAGGGCTCTTCTTTCAATAGTAGTTAGAATATGTTTATTTCTTTTTAGCCAGTGCCACAGTAAAACTAACTGAACTCAAACAGCTGTAATGTTTTGATACTTTTTATTCAGGGTAAGCAGAACAAATACTGTATATATTTACAATAATGTTCAGTATACCACATGTTCAGTTGTATGGAGATGACCAGGATGACTTCAGTTATCAAGTGCTAAGACACATCAAATCCCTGCAAACATTTTTCTTAAGAAGCAGCCATGTCCTTCATTTTCTCTCTTCTACAGTAAATGATTATTGTGGATACAATGTACTGCTGTTCTGGTGCACACAAACGGTTTTTCCAGCAAAATAGTTCCGCTGTTTGCTCTCCAGCAGAACTAAATAAAGCTGTTTCCTCCAAGGTAGTTTAACTTTACAAGGTTGATGTGAAATGCATACTGTATATCCGCATGTGTGTGTGCAGTATATGTAAATGTATAAACACACATGCGCGTCCATGCACCCCTGAAGTGTAATGTTTCATGATGAATCATGTTTATGTCAGTGCATGCTAGCCACATTGTATTGTAATCACTTGACTACAACCAACATGCAAAAACCATTTGAGCAGCCAAAGATGCTGTAGCTGTAAAGTCATACAGAATAACAGTGGTCTTCCGCTTATGTTTTTAGAAGTTAGACTACTAATCATTCCCTTTCCACTGAACTGCTCACTTAACTGTATGGAAATATCTCATCCTCAAGCAATTACACCATTGCAAGCAGCAAATACACTCAACAGATGTCCATTCCCCTTTTTGCAAGGCATGAGGGCTAATCAGGGGCCAGTCTGCAATTGAATCTTGTCAGCCATTTTTGGGGCTCAGTTTGACTCACATGCAACACGGCTAATTGCACAGGTCATTTCACCCGTCATTGTCGGCCAACATGAAACTAGCCTCCCTGAGTGGCTTACGGGAGGGAGGAATTAACAGCCTGAATGGACGTCTGATTTGAAACACTGCTACTGGTTTAGTAATTAGCAGAAAAGAGTATCCTGACTCCACACTGACAGGGAGATTGGTGATAGTCCTGTTTTCTACATCTTAATCTCATACTTGTTTTTACTGAGCTAGAGGAATGGCAATGTTGGTCGGTTAGTCCAGACTGAAATATCTCAACAACTATTGAATGTATTGTTATTAAATTTAATACAGACATCCATGTTCCCCAGAGGATGAATCCTTATGATTTTGGTCTTAACCTGACTTTTCATTTAGTGCCATTGTCAGGTTTTATTTTTACATTTCTCCATTACTTTGGTTAATGATGACTAAATATTTGAAAAAGTAATGGCATTCCCATCAGCCTCTGCTTCTTATGGTTAGAGCTAATCATAGACTGTAAAAATAGTGGAAAAGTGGACGTAGCAGCCGTGACGTCACCCATTGGTTTGTGGACAGCCGTTTTGAAGCCTCGAGTTTGGCAATTTGGTTGTCGCCATCTTTGTTTTTTTAAACCAGATGATTTTTGGACAAGGGTGGAGCTGGGGAGGATGACGTGGCTAAGCCAGTGTTGTTTATGATGGCACTCGCGCTGTGCTAAGCTAAACGCTAAAGAGGAAAAGCTGCCAATTTTCAACCCTTCTGAAACGAGTCATCCAGCGGAGATTTACTGGCGGGTAAACGCAGACCTCCGGGTACTGGCGCCATTCATCTGCATGTACGGCAGCAGGCGCGTGCACACATAGACATCAAAAGGTGGCTTAAGCACCTGCCCTTTTTCCTCCTGTGAGAAAGTGCCCTTTTTTTCTGGATGCATGTTTTTTCACACTCCAGGTGAACAGCCACAGTAAAATCGGTGTCTAATAACATCATCACAATCGCCACGTTGATATGCAAAATAAAAGGCAAAATAAAGAGGCGTTAACTAATTAAAATGCGCTAATTTGCATTCATTTGACAAGGCACTGCAGGTGAACAGGATAAACTAAATAACTAAACATATCAGCACAGAACTTCCTCAGTTAATGAGTTAAGAGTCTTTCCCCCTTAAACGTTAGTTTTAAATATGTAGATTCATTTGGAATAAATCTACAGATGCAGCCTAAACAAATACCATCTAAATGTGTATTTTGTAAGTTTGATTTGCATTAGAGTAAAAGAAGACATGGAAGCAAAATAGAGCACAACATAAAAAAAAATAAGTATCCTGCGTTAAACAGTAACATCATCATTTTGATCGTAGCATCCTCATAAGTATTTTTTTCATTATTGGCCCAGTTTTTTTTCCTGTAAAATAAACACAATTGCGGCAACAGCCTTTTTCAGTTTAGTGTGACGATTTCTTTTTAGATTTTTCTAAAAGATTTTTTTAAGTTATTTTTTCCAATAACATTTAAATATGTAAAAGGATTAATTGCCATTTGCAAAATAAACAAAACTATTTCCCTCTCTTTGGTGCAGTCATGTATTCTAAATATATACTTGAAACTAGTCGCAAAGAAAACATGCACATTGTGGCAGAATTTCCTTTGCTGTTTGTGATTAATCTGGTGAATACAAAAAAGTATCTGTGTGAACTGATTATTTTGAGTATTCATTAAATCTGTTAAGCAATTGCGTAAGGGAAATAAGATAAATTGGTAAGGTAGTCTCAGAGTTGTGTTAATATATTTAGTGTTTTACCCTTTGTCATGTTACTTGTAGGCCATACAATTTTTTATAGGGTAAGTAAGTAAGAATGAATGAATACATATGGGTGGTGGATGAATCATTGTGGGGAGCCACAGTGGTGCTTACAATGTAATCCACACCATGTGTATTCTGGTGCTGCTGGAGCCTCGGGGTGAGAGTGATCAGGCTATAAGAGCTGTGAGAGTGGATGTCGTCTGCTAAGCTAAACCACTGGGAGATGGCTCTGAAATGTTGAGATTACTCCATGTGTGTCTCCAGTTTTGTAATGAGTATGACATTATTGCCCGCTAGATAGATGTGTGAAACCGAAATGTCTGATTTCTGGTGAAGAACATTACATTCAGTGATTTCTAATGCAGATTAGAAACCGGGTTGAAAACACCAAACATTCCAGATGTGCCGACTGCTCACACATGTGCATGTATAGGACCTTAATGCTGCCACTGTTTACCACTGCTATTATTACACATTTACAGCAACAGTGGTGCTCACACCAGAGAGTAATCCTTTCTGTTTTTTTTTTCTTATTTTATCTTTTGTTTTAAATACAACAACTTACAGACTGAATGAATGAATGCAATTTTGTATTAATTGTTATGATTATTAGAATGTGGTATAATGTGCAATGTGGTAATAACATGAAATCTTTGCTTATTAGCTGCCTGCAAGTAAGAACATGGTTACAGCCTCAACCACCTGCGGTAACAGACTTTATTGAAATTATGAAGGATATCTATGTAATGAAAAGACTGACATTTTCTTCAAAGCTGCAAGTAAGCAGATTTCAGACAAATTGGGATACACTGATTCAATACATTAGTGCCATTGAACTTGGCTATTGTTTTTATTATAATTTTTTAGGATGTAATACAATTAACTAAAGAATTTCCGTACCACTATCATCTAAAGGAAACCAATGTATGTGATGATTTTGTGTGTGTGCTGTAAACAAGATGTATCTTCTCCAGCCTGTGCTCAGCATCTTCTTAACTGTTTTTTCTTTCCTTTTGTATTGTTTGCTTGCTCTTACAAAAATAATTTGTATGGATGTTTTCTTACAGTTTGTACTTAAAATAATGATGAGAAAGGTATATGGTGTAAAAGCTTTTGTAAATGACTTTTGAAATACTTTTCAATAAAAACTGTTAGTGTAAAAAAAAGAGAAAGAAACATATCTTCAATATGTTAACATGTAAAAGGTATTTTTCTAAGGTCTGTGTGGGGTACGACAGCAGATCAGAAATGTGTGCAAAAGAACAAACTCACTGATGCAAATAAAGACTAAAATCAATTTATCTTGATATTTCCAGTGATCTCTGCAGTGTGGTGAGAAAGAACAAATTAGTTTGCCAAAAATCCAAGAAATCATGTCACATGCCTTTCTCACTGAGAGAAACAATTTTCTAAACCACTCATCTGGTTTATTTGCTTGTTTTTAATTGAATAAAAAGTAACAAATACTGTATTTACTTGGACATGGCTAGTATGACAGCTACCTTGTGTTTCCCTCTTTGTTTTAGTAAGCTTGTTTCCAAGAAATAGAAAAAGAGGGACTGGTTGTTTGTGTGAAAATATAGGGTTTGGGTTGGGCTGGCTGCACCTGTCAGTGCATGGCTTCCTCGTCTGTTTCTCCGTTATGTGTTGTGTGTTTGTGTCTGTCCAGGAGATGGAACCAGTGAGTTTCCTTTTCATGCAACACAGTGACCATCATCCGGACGATGCTCATTATCTCACTAAACTTTTGTGTTAGTCTTTGGTCACAATCAGCCTATAGGTTGTTACATTATCGAGATCCCTGAAAGCTCTCCTCAGTTTGGTGCTCAGTATGTCAGTCCACGCTGCTGTTACATCCAAAGAAAACAATTCTGTCGCTGAAATTCTTTTATGATTCCATCAAAACAAAAACAAAGGCTACACAGGATCATTTAATATCTAACTTTTGTCTGAACATTAGTACTATCAACTGAATGAATGTAACACTATTATTATGTGTCATTGTTGAATTTCCTTCAAGTGTGTCACAAGCTCCCACTGCCGACCCTGGACCTTAAATATAAAAGAGGGCATTGTATCAGTGATAACCTTAGTCTCCTGTTACATATTTTAAATCCACAAGTTGAATCCTGATAGAGTGTAAAATAAAAAATAAAATGTTTTAGAGCATCTTCCTTTAGTCCACAACTTTCTCTAAAACAGTGATGATAATTCACTCTTTGTATCTCAATCTGACCTCTGCAGAGGTGTACTGCTCTGGCTGTTTATGTAATCTTTTGTGATTTGTTGATAGCAGGTGAAGAAACTGGAAAAATCTGATCATATTTAGTCTCTGTGACTCAGAGAGTATATGACTAATACAAGTGTTACATGTGAATGTGGAGAAGAAAGGAAGCAAGCTGAATGGAAAGTAAGACAACTGCATTGTGCAATAAGACTAATATAATGTATTTATTCTGAAAGTCTCTGCATATGATTGGTGGTGTGATTGTCTTTTTTGTTTCTTTTCTTATCTTTGTTAAACGTATTGCTGCATATCATAAAGGAGAACACCAGGAAATAGATAAACATAAAAAAAGACTTGTAATGCAGCATTTATAAGTAGTGGTATTATTTAGTTGATTGTCTATAATGCCAACAGGACATTTGAAGTATTTATTGATGTATAGAATTTTTATATAATTATAACCTCTCCTATGAAGACATTTCATATCATTACATGTTTTATGTTATACTGTCATTGCATTGTCATTCATTACCTGTTTATACACCAGTAGCATTGTTGACAAATACGTTATTAAAAGTCAAAAATATCCTTATAGCAACTTGGTATGTAACTCACTGCTGTCGGTGTGTCTCTCTCTCTGTGTGTGTGTGTGTGTGTGTGTGTGTGTGTGTGTGTGTGTGTGTGTGTGTGTGTGTGTGTGTGTGTGTGTGTGTGTGTGTGTGTGTGTGTGTGTGTGTGTGTGTGTGTGTGTGTGTGATTGGCCTAATAGTACCATTCCACTTTTACAATACATGCTGTCAGAATGGGTGGTATGACCTGTGCTACTGCACTGATGGATTAATTATAAAAATTACTATACTGAACATGTAACACTACTTGAGGGGTCTTTTCAGTAGTTTGTGAATTCTTGGAAATACTTTTTAGTAGCTGACAGTGTGAGTCAGGGCAAAATGCTGGATCAGGATTAGATAAAAGGATTTTCATGTATTACTTATTCTGTCCAAATTGATGCATTGACTAATTACTGGATCTTATATACTCGTTTTGTATGCAGGTAGAATATTTCTGGCTCAGAAAATTAAGTCTAAGTAAAGGACTCTAGTAGATGGTAGAGTGAAAATGAAAATGGCTAAACAAATCAGCTGGTTACCTGGCTGCTGGTTAGATATTTTTTTATTATATAACATAAATAATACGTGCACTTTATCAGTGTTAATAGTGTCCCTGTCTGGTACTATTTTTCTTTGGCCCTCCTGGGTAAGAACAATGCATTTTTGGCTGAAACACTGCTCTCTCTCGCTCTCTCTCTCTCTCACACGCACGCACGCGCGCGCACACACACACACACACAAGCACATGCAGGCATGTGCACATTGTAAGTTTATACACACTCAGACCACTTCTCTCATTCAAACTTCTTTGTTTCAGGTTGAGGCCATGCATATTTAAGAACACATAATCAGCTGGCCAGTTGTGGTCACATATTGAGTACGGCAACAGATTAATTAATTAACATGAATTAATGATTCATTGTTTTTCCCTCCTTGGTCATTGTTACACACACACACACACACACACACACACACACACACACACACACACACACACACACACACACACACACACACACACACACACACACACACACACACACACACACTATTCATTGTATGTCGCCTGAGCGGCTCTCCGTCTGTGTCCAGTGGGCGGATTAGAGGCTCGTTATCCTCTTAGCTCTAAATGGCCCCACGTTCATGCACTTCGCTGTCCTTCTCATCTGCTGTTTAAGACCGAAGCGTGACATCAAAGCGAGATGTATGCGTAAAAATGATCGTGCCCACCACTCAGTTGTTTTAGTCGTTGCGCATTACGCGCTTATTGTCGGGACAACCCTCTCCATCGTCTGTCAGCGCGCCTGTTGGAGCAGTGACTGTCTGTCCGTCCGTTAATGTTTCCAACTTACTGATCTTTTGCAGACTGTAATCTTATCAGTGTCAACCCGTAGCTGCCCCTTCTTCTGGGCATTCTTTTATTTTGCCTGTCTTCGGATGGCCTTTGCGCCAAATTCTGGATAAAAGAAAAGGATTTTTATCAGAGTAAACTTATCAACAAAGGGGTTAGTTATATTTACAGTTACGGGCGCGTTTGAATGTGTGATAAAATGAACATTTGACCGTTTTAAACTTTCGACCTGAAGAAGAAATGGAATCTACATGTAAAGAGAGGAGTCTTTTATACTTACTTCTCTTTGCAATATGCACAGCCAGCGTTTGCTTTTGTGGAAGAAGATCAAGTGCTCGGAGATCTGGTGAGTTTACCCGCTGACCTTTATACCAGATTTATAATAACAATAATGGTAATACTTCATAATGAAACATTGTGGATGAGGGCAGCATTAGTGTGTGCTTATATTTCTATTTGTTTGATTACAGCAGTATCATAAAGCCAGCTTTTACACTTTGTCACGTCACATTTGAAACATAATATTTTAGCACCAATTCACAACAATCTAAGTGACCATTCAAACACTTTTTAAGTCCTTTAAGATCTAGATTATGGATACAAAGGCTGAAAAATCGGAACTTTGGTTGTTTGGAAACCCTAAACCCTGTTCATACAGAGTAGAAGTGGTTATTCTGCAACAAAAGCTCCAGAGCAGCATGTCACTTAGGTCATGTAAAAAAGGTCCCCAGCCCTCTCTCTGTGAGGCGCGTTTAGTCACTGAGCAGCCGCACAAAACTGCATTTTAATCATAATTGGTGAGCTAGAAATGATACAATAACTGTAATTTTCACACTTTAAATTCTGATAGGTTTGAGGCAGGACTTTTATGGCTAAGAAGGAAATGCCATTGTATGTGTTTATAAAAACTGTCCACATATTTTAAGAATTGTACAAAATGTGTAAACATTTGTCAAAGAAAGACAGAAAAGTCAATATTCAGCTTTAGACCAACAACACACACATCAACACATTTGCCAATGCACTCCCTTTGGCAGAAAACCCCTCCTCCCCTCCCCCCTGTCTCTACCTTTTTTTGATATCCAGTCACCCTGAACACTTTTTCCATCCCAGTTTCTTTCCTTTGCCTCCTCTTTCCATCACTTCCTTTTTCTTTCGCTGTCAGTCTTTCTGACTCTGTCTTATTTCACCCTCACTCTTTCGGACCCACAGGCTATAGCAGGCCGACTAGTACATCCGTCTGTCAGCACAGAAAACTAACCACATTTGGGACTGCCATACAGAGGAAGACTGTAGTTCTGTCTTCATGACTTACAGTGACATTTGTACTTGTTTTGAGGTCTTTCAGGCTTCGTTTTGAGGGAGGGAGATGTCAACAGGGCTCAATGTCCAGATGAATCACATCAGCCTTTACACAACAAAGCTGGTAGTAGGAAAGAGTTAAGATTGAATGACATCTTTCCCCAAGGTGGTCTTACTTTTTCAGTATTTTGACAGCTTTCTCCCCTGTAAGAATAAGCTATTGAATTATTTTATAGAATTATTCAGCTTTATTTCTTACACCTACTGCAGTGTAGATCTAAACTTGTTATAAAAACCATGCCTTTTAAACCCCTATTGTTATTCCGTACAAACAATATTGCTTGGTGAAAGACAATAAAAATATATGAGAAAGGAGAAAGGGCTCTCTAACACCACCAATGTGTAGCACCCGCAATTTGTCCGGAGCATTGAATCCTCGACATAGATGGAAAGCTTTGTGCCTGAAAAGCCTAAAAGCTCTTGTCAACACCCAATGAAACAGATGAAAAAAGGCTCCATATTAACATATTTGAAACATGACACGCAGTGAGACAGTGGACTAAAACTAGACCGATATTAGCTTCTTACAGATTCATTGGTATCAGTCCATATGTCAGCCAATAAGTAATAAGACATTGCTATAGACAAATGCCAAACATATCTTATAATGTAGAAAGAGTGTCTCCATAGTTTGTCCATCAAGAGAGCACTGACAAGTTTATCTTGGTTGCAAAATTACTATCAGCCAATATGTCAAATTGGATATTTTTAAATCTCAATTTTAGATATCAGTATTAGCCTAAGAAATCCAGTATTAGTCAAGCTATTATTTGGACGATACCTCAAACTTAGATTTAGAGAGTAATTAGTTATTTCAACGGAAACATCACATAACTGTGGAAGAAGGTGTTTGTTAATCTGGTGTACTTGTGTTTGGTGGATTTGGAAAAGGCCTATTTGTGTTCCTTGATTTGTTCTGCCTGAGATTCTGCAGCCGTTGCTTTATTCTTTATCAAGAGAGCATGAAAGTGCGTGGTTTTCTGACACTGTAGCATCATGTTGCCTTTTTCTGAACAGTGGTCTCTTATTATTTTGTATCCAAGCGTCCAATCACCAGCTTCAGGCCAGTGTTGCTCAAAAGATGCAGTTTGCTTCAGAACAGCTTCTGTGGTTTTTGCAAGGCTACCTGTGGAGATACAGGATCAATACAGAATCAAGTCTTACCTGCCAAAAATAATCCACCTGTTTCAGGGGTTTATGTCAAGATCTTCACGATTCATATTTTTACTCCAGTCCCTCTGAGTATTAAAATGTTTATCCAGACCAACTCACACCACTGTAAGTTGCTATATGTTGATGGATGTAAAAATGATGATTTGAGAATTCCCCTATCTATCTGCTCTAATTCTGTGAGTTCAGCTCACCCGTATGTTCACAGGGCCGCACTCCTGGGGAGATATGGATGATCGGGGAATTCAGCTGACATATTGAATTACCCGCTCGGATGGAAGAGCATGGGAGAAGGGTTTGAGAAAGCAGAAAGGAGAAGAGTGGATCCAGGAGGGCAGGAGAGAGGTCAGCATAGGAAATAAAAGAAGGGAGTCACTAGAAGTAGGAGAGAAAAAGGAAAGTGGAAAAGAGCAGCATGTAACTACATGAGACTTCAATTTAATGTCTGTACCAGGGAATTCTGTCACCTAAATCAGGCCATATACGAATCTACTCTTAAATTGCATGTAAAAAATTCAAAAATAAAATGAATTGATAATGCATAATGTATATTGTTATACACTATTTTAAGGAGCATCTTCATTGTCTGGATGTATTAATCCTCTACTTTGTGTGAATGTTATGACATGAAGTGCATGCCTATGAGGCTGAAAAAGTCCTTGCTTGCTCATTTTTCTCCATTAAACCTCCAGAGCTCTTTCTTCTCAAAGAGGCTTTTCAGGCTGCAGTTGGATACTTAAGGTGCAATAACAATCTCTTGAAGTGTCACAGAAGCACCCAGGATTGAATAAATCAGACCATGAAAATAGTGACATTTGAAGCCAGAGTCAGTTAAGATTAGATGCCAGCTCATTTAGCGACAGGTTATGACACTTTAAATGGTCCTTTTGTGAAATACAGTGTAGGCTATGTTTAAATTATCATTGGCTAGTTGGAAAGATATTGCAACACAATTGCTTTTGTTCAAATGTCATGGAATTATTGACAAAGCGTTTATATATAATCTACAGGCAATTTTCTCCCTTATTCTGAAAACAACTAAAATGAGTTTTAAATATATATGTTTATACACAAAAATAATCTTCACAAGGATGAAGTTGTAGGACTGAAATTGCAAAGGTGTCTTTATTTTTTAACCTTTATTTAACCAGGAAATAGTCCCATTGAGATTCAGAATCTCTTTTACAAAGCAGCAGCATCAAAGTTTCAGCATACAGTAACAAACAGCAAACAACAGACTTAATACAAAACGAAAGAAAAATGACATTAAACACTAAGAAAATCTGAATTCTGTAACAGGACATGTGCATTTAGTGGTCAGGAAGTCATTTATCCTAATTTTAAAATCTTCCATGCTAATAAAATAATCTAGATTAAGGGGACTTTGTAGCTCACACCAAGATGACGGAGCACAAACTTTAAAAGCACTTTCACCAAACACAGTACGGGTTCGAGGAATGACGTAAATCATTTGTCCGTGTGACCAAAGGGTGCAGCTACCAATAGCTTTGGGTGTCAGTAGAGAACATAAAGACAGCTTGTGCAACACTGCCTTATAAAATCTTTAAAAATATTGTATCTTTATTAAACCTCCATTGGCATTTTATTGCCCACTTGGGAGCATCAGAAACAAGCTGTAAACACAACATTGACGTATTTGCATTGATGAACACTGGCAAACAGTTACATGTTGAGACATCCTATACAGAGTAACATTAGCATTAATTTAGAGTTCAGTTATTGACCCTCTGGTGACTCTAATATTCACTCTTATTGCTGCTCAGTTTTGGGGTCCACCAACACCTACGGGAAATATCTGGCTTCACTATACTCACCAGCTATAGTAGCTAACTTTGTCAGTCTGCTACTTGGTGCTAAGAGTGGGGTTTTTTTTTCAGCTACCTGCTGCTGCTGTAAAAACGATGCTGGTGAGAGTGAACAAAATTTGCAGTTCAGAAAACTGAAACAGAGCTTAAAGATGCTAAAACACTGTAGAGTTGGGAGATAATTATCTGTGGGTTCCTCATCCCGAACAACACTTTTCACATTTGAGCCACTGTTTGCGCCTCCATCTTTAAAATGCATTAGCCAAAGAGGGACATACCTCCGCCTTTCGCGCTTTTACACTCAGTGGCACCGTGACGAATGCAAGGGGAAGATTACTTGCGACTGCCGGCAGATTTGAAAACTTGTTGAAGATGGAGGATCACACCTATTCTCGAGGACATGTAATAGAGTCGCCAAGGAAGTTAAAAAGAGAATTAAAATGACAATGCGACAGGCAAAGCAACAAGACCAAAGTTAATATTGGAATGGCTTTTCCAAAGTTGCCTGCTTTCTTCTCGACAGCTAATTCAGCCTATTGTTGCTTGGCTAACTATAGCATGGTTGTGCATAACGCTAGAAAGACGTCTTTGATACTTTTCCTCGTGATTTCCTCAATGATGAAAAAGGATTGTCTACCTTGTAACATAAACGTAATCATATGTGTCGTGATTTCCCTGGCAGACAACTCACGTCATGCAGTTGTAACACAGACTAGCTACAGCTAGAACAGCTACGTGTAAACGATGGAGACACTAAGAGCTAATTTCAGTTTCATTGACATTGTTCATACTGCTCAGAGAAATATATTAAAAACACAAACCTCCGTTGCTTCTCTCCTTTGTTTTTGAAGGGCTTCCACTCTGTCCTCGTCAGAGTGTCTCTTTAGTTTTTCTTTGCCTCACCGATCCACTGCCACCGGCTCTATCCTTTGGTTTTTCTTTACCTTTCCGTCTTCCTTTAGCTTTCCCTCGCACCTCCGTCACATCAACTGATCTCTGACTCTGCTCATGGAGAAAAATATGTAGCCTACGCTGTAAACATTGCCTTACTCTATTAATCTAGTACAATATACAGAATAACGATAGCACTGATACTTTACTAACATTAGCTTCCATTCGTTTAGGAACCTGATAGCTGATGTTAGCAATGAAATGGTACCAAAATAAAGAAAATGTAAAACTATTATTACAGTGGAAGGAACACTCACGGACGAAGTCGTACTTCTTGGAATAATACGGCCACCGTAGGAGTTAAAACGCGCTCGGAATGGGAGGGGCTAGAAAGTACTATTCAGTTGGTTGTCATATGAAATTTCACCGCTAGATGGGAGAAATTCTTACACAATGTAGCTTTAAGTTTAAATTAGGGTTTCATATTTTTTGCTTACATCAAGATTGTAAGAAGCTGAGATGCTAAACAATCTCATAATATTGTACATAAAGGTCACAAGCTGCCATCTGAATCTAACATTAATTGTCTCTGGTTCAATAATCTATGGCTGCCTATTGTCACAGTGACACTTGCACTTTTCCCCTTGTATATCTTTTGTTCCTCTCACTGATTATGTCTCTTTGTGTGTGTTTGAATAAACCAGATCGTCTGAGTCCTCCGTTGGACATCCAGCTGGAGACAGTCAACTGCACCGCCTTCAGTGTACGATGGAAGATGCCCCGGCGACATGTTAGCACCATCACCGGATACAAGGTAATCACGGACTGTGATTTTACATAAACAAATAACACAGATGTAGCCGTAGTATTATTTTCATTTCAATGTGACGGCTCCATTTCTATTATTTTAAATATTGTTCATATTAGTCTCAACGTGAGATGCTCCATATAGTTTATATCAGGGTGTGCCAGCAGCTGTTTCTGTGTGATGGCTTTCTTGTTGGGTACCACCTACAAATTTATTAGAAAAACAGACAAACAGTTCAAGACCAAGAGAAAAAGAAAACATTTAGCTTTACAAACAGCAGGCTGCCCCTACATATTCCTTTCAAGAACTCTTTTTCAAAATGAATAGAAAGGATTTATACTTGGCAACAATAAAAAAAAAAAACTCAGATATGTCATAATTTATATTTCCCCCTTTTTTCTGAGCGGATGCCCATTTCCCTCTGCAAGCCTTGACGTGGTTGCCCCCCCCCCCCCCCCCCCCTCCCCCATTTTTCCTGCTTTTAAAGTGCCTCTAAAATCCTCTGTCCAGTAAGATGGCCTTGAGAGCAAGATTGATATTTCTAAATTTCCAGTGTTTTGATGGAATCCCTTCTTAAGGGGCAATATAGCTCTGAAAGATGTGGTCACAAATCTTTATTTTAGTGTCTTGTCAATAGATGTTTTTCTCCACCCTGTGCTTTGAGTACTAAAGTGGGGTTTTCTTTTCTTGGTAGAAACATAATGGACATACATTTTGTAATATTCAAAAGCAGGTTTGTGGACTTGAATTGAAAAAGTGTCTTTCCTTTCTGTTTTTACTCTGTCATCACTTTAAAGTGCCCATTGTCCTCTTTAATGTTTCATAACCCAGTTTCCTTCCTTTCCTCCTTCCTTCTTTCCTTACTCTCTTGTGTTTGTTTTGAGTGAACCATTGACAAAGTGTGGACCAGTATGAGTGTTTGTGTGTGCTCTGCATTTGACCATATGTCTGCACTAAGAGGATTAGTCAGCTACCTAGCTTCCCCACGACTCACAGGTTCATTTGGCCGATCACTTTGGAAGTTCATAAATAATCCTGTTTCCTAATTGTATTGCCTCCTAATGATGCAATGTTTACATTGTCACAGTCATGACTTGATAATCAGAATCAGAATCAACTTTATTGGCCAGGTTTGCGTAGACAAACAAGGAATTTGACTCCGGTAATCTTTGCTCTCAAAGTACAACACTTAACATATTAAGTATAAAAACGGAGATGACAGTAAGAATATAAAACAATACTGTTAGTACAGTATAACAATACAATAGAATTTACGATTTTACAAAAAATGGGATGGCTGAAAGGTTCAAATAAATGTTTTTTTACTACACATAAACATGAGATGCACGAATGCCTGCCAAACTCAACACTGCCGGAATAGGTTTGACTTTTAGTCAAACAGTAAGAATCTGAGACTTTTGTGTTTGTATGTGTCTTCATTCCTAGTTTTTTTTAAACATGCTGTTGTTAAGCCTGTACTTAAAAAGCCCAGTTTGGATCCACTACAACCTAAGAGCTACAGGCCAATATCCAAACTTCCATTCATGTCAAAAATTCTAGAAAAAGTTGTAGCAGAGCAACTCACCCTTTTCCTAGAGAATCACGAGTTGTTTGACAAATTCCAGTCTGGTTTCTGTGAAAAGCATTCTACAGAAACTGCAAAGTCTGCAAAGTACTTAAAGTCTCTAGTGATATTATGATCTCTGCTGACTCTAAGGAATATACAGTTTTGGTCCTACTGGACCTTTCATCTGCTATTGATCATAATATTATGATAAATAGGCTTCGTGATCTGGTTGGGATGTCTGGATGAGTTTTAAAATGGTTTTCATCCTACCTTTCTGGTAGAAGTTTTAGTGTTTATGTGAATCAGATCAGGTCTGAAATTGCAGAGTTGTCGTGTGGGGTACCTCAGGGTTCTGTCTTGGTACCTATTCTGGTCCTTTTGTACATATTTCCTCTAGGACAGATAATTAGTCAATTTAGTGACATATCTTACCATCTGTATGCAGATGATATTCAACTGTACTGCTCATTTAAGGAAACTGAGTATTTGCTTGACTAGTATCAAACAGTGGTTATGTGACAAGGTTTTGCTTCTGAACTCAGATAAAACAGAAACACTAATTGAAAGTAGAATCCCTCAGATAAAGATGATGATGGTGACTTAGGCTCGTCAGTCCAGCCGAGCCTCAGGAGCTTAGGTGTTGTTTTTGATTCTGCCATGTCCTTGGAGCACCACTCTAAACAATTAGTTAGAAACTGTTTCTTCCAACTGAAGAATATTTCCAAATTAAGAACACTAGTGTCAAAGGGTGAGTTGGAGATGATCATTCATGCTTTCATTTCCTCTCGCTTAGATTACTGTAACAGTCTTTTAACCTGTTTGAGTAAGAAGGAGCTTTACTGTCTCCAGGCTGTTCAGAACTCTGCTGCAAGGCTTTAAACTCACACTCACTAACACAAGAGCACACATCACACATGTTTTAGCAGCACTTCACTGGTTACCAGTCCAGTATAGAATTCAATTTAAAATTCTGGTCCTTACTTTTAGAGCCCTGCACAGTCAATTTCCTCCCTACATCTCTGACTTGATACAGCTTCATACTCCCACTCGTAGTCTGAGGTCATTAGGTCAGAGGCTGTTAGTGGTTCCCCGCACTCATTTTAAAACTAGAGGGGATCAATCATTCCAAGCAGTGGCTCCTAGGCTGTGGAATGACTTGCCTCCCTCTACGTTGTGTGAATTCTGTTGAATCTTTTAAAAAACAATTGAAGACTCTGCTATTAAAACAGGCTTTTAGTTAGTTGAGGGTTTTTTTTATGGTTGTTTGTTTTGTTTTCTATTTGTATTTAAATGTTCTTGTATTTGAATTTGTTGTATTATTTTACATTTTATTGTGAAGCACTTTGTGATTTGTATCTGTGAAAGGTGCTATACAAATAAACTTTACTTACTTACTTACTTCTCTTTGACCATGTGTGTATGTTTTTCAGGTCTTCTACACAGAGATGAGGAATGACCGTCCAATGGGTACAGCATCTTTGATGGAGGTGCCTCTCAGCTTGGACATGCTGACCACTGTGAGTTCGCAGCTTTTAACATTGCTGCTTTATGTTTGAAATCAGTGGTGAACGTGCTTAGAAAAAATGTTGCTTTTGATCTATCTTTTCATGGGATTTGTTGACAATGTATGTTAATATTTGGTGACAATGACCATTAAATCCACCATCAAATCTTGCAAAATTTTAGAAAATACATACACGGAAACATGTATGGATACCTCTGCTCTTATTTTCTCAAAAGGGGCAATTTGACGGACAAGCAAGCTTTGTGAGTATCTGACTTGACTTTCCATTCAGATTCTGAAAGAATCCCTAATCAGTAATTTAGTCTTCCCATCTCTTCTTCCACCATCTTTCTTTCTTCTCATTTTTCACTCCCTTTAAATGTCCTTGCTCATATTATCCTGCTTATTTTTCCATATCTATCTGTATCTCTACCCTCACTCACCCTTATGCCATCTTCTAGGATGTGGACATTGGTAACCTTAAAGTGAACACTAAGTACAGGGTCACTGTCGGAGCGTATGGTTGGGCAGGGGAGGGTAGACCCAGCATGCCCAGAGACATCGGCACTGCTTCACATGGTAAGAACATGCGAGTAGTAGTAATCCATTTTTACAGCTGATACTATTATTTATACCGTAGTATTGTCAATATCTTCCACTGAATTTAATTTCTTTCTGTGCCATTAGACATGTGCATGCCCCCATCACCCCCCACTCAGCCTGTTGTCAAGGCTGTATCTGACACAGAGCTGGCGTTGTCATGGCAGCCAGGAGAGAGTGAGGGAAGTGCACCTGTCCTTCACTTCCTAGTGGCTTACATCAGGTCAGTCATTGAGTGATCTGCCTCAAGAAAGCAATTAACACAGCTTCATGTTTATCAAACCGGCCTTTTGTGACCTCACCAGCACAGGGTTGCTGCCAATACTCAGACACACATTTACAGGTATATACATTTACACACACACTCAATTGCACACAGGTCACACACATACGCCATCAACCATCAACCCAGCCCATATAGACACTTACCAGGTGAAGAATAGCCTCAAGTGGCCCCTTCATAGAGGGAAAGAACAGGCCTAAGAAAATCCTTGTTCCATCACTGGCTGTAAGAGGAAGAGGAAAAGGAAAAGGCGGCCTGGTTTTATCTTCCTGTTCATTTTCTTAATTGATAAACTGCTTGATGCGGCCATTATTACAAATGTGGAAGATTTTAGGAACTACACTTATTCGCTTTCTTGCAGAGAGTTAGTTGAGAAGCAACTGGTTAGTATAGCTTAGCAAAACGACTGGAAGCAGGGTAAACGGCTAGCCTGGCTTTGTACGAAGGTTCGGCAATACGACTACCAGCACCTCAAAGCTCACTAATTAACACTCCGTACCTTCTTTGTTTATTCTGTACACAAACTGAAACATTAAAACAACAAGTTGTGGTTTTATGAACACTTAGGCTATGTGCTGGAACAAAATCTTGGCCAGATGCAGTGATGCATTTATATGTCATACGATATTAACACTTTTAAACTCTATTTTTCCAAACATTTATCGGTGTGCATGAATAGGTGTATATAGCTGCACATTCAGCCTCCCTAATCAGAGCCTCTTCATCCACTCATCACATTACTATGATACAGAATACACAGCTCTCTTTTTCAGTGAATTTTGTTAGGCCTATGCTGCTCTGCTTAATCCAACATTTGTGTTTTGACATGAGGATCAGTTGAGACACACACACACACACACACACACACACATACACACACACACACACACACACACACACACACACACACACACACACACACACACACACACACACACACACACACACACACACACACACACACACACACACACACACACACACACACACACACACACACAGACACACACACACACAAGTTTTGTTTCACTATCTTTGTGGGGACCGTCATTGACATAATGCATTCCCAAGCCCCTTACCCTAACCTTAACCATCACAACTAAATCCCTAACCTTAACCATTACCCTCACCCTAACCATAACCTCATTCTAACCCTAATCCTAAAACCATGTCTTAACCCTCAAACAGCTCTTTAAATATGTGCGGTCCAGCATTTATACAAGTATATTGTATTCCCAGTTTTTGAACCCCACAAATGTAGTTAAACAAGAACACACACATAAAGAAC
This sequence comes from Gymnocephalus cernua, assembly GCA_023631565.1. Taxonomy (NCBI): domain Eukaryota; kingdom Metazoa; phylum Chordata; class Actinopteri; order Perciformes; family Percidae; genus Gymnocephalus; species Gymnocephalus cernua. The sequence continues at coordinate 17,185,353 of CM042425.1, forward strand.
CTCCCATATCTAGACGGGTCCTCAGACTACAATGTCATGAAAGTCCAAAATCATTTGCCTGGAGTTCTTGCCAGACATAAATAAAACATGTCAGATAGAATTGAATAATGCCCCTATAAGAATTGTTTAAAAGAAAATAAGATAAAGAAAATCAAACACAATAGTGTTGCCTATTGTGGTGCAGACCCTGAGACTAGGCAAAGAGAAAGAGACGGAGGCAGAGAAACTGTCACTTACTGTGACAGAGAAGACATGAATCAGTGTCTGTTTTTGCATGCAGGGGCATTTTCCACACAAAAGGGCCATCTCAGAGGCAAATATTTCTCCCCTTACATCAAAAGAGGCATTGCTGAAGAGAGACATTGATTGGTGGTGAAATGACTCTATTCAACAGATAGTTGTGGCTTCAGGCGCCCAGAAACATCACACAAATATGGCAGCTGGAGATGGAAGCAGGAGATGATAGGCAGAAAAGATAAAGTTCAGGAGTTCATCATTTTGTTGTTTTGCTCTACTTTAAAACAACACTCTGATTAAAGCAGAAAATAATGCTTTAAGACTTAAAGAGGCTCAAAAATAGTAACATAACAACATAAAAAAAAATATCAATTAATTCCTTGTTTTGTTTTGTTTCAAAACTTAGTAATTGTACTATTTGCAATCACTTATAGACATTTTCAAAGGAATACAACAGCAGGAGGAACACAATAAGAATTTTTAAACAGCCCTCACGAAAACATATCATCATCCTCAAAACAATTACTTAGAAGTTGTTTTGACAGTTATGATTTTTGTAAATCTGGTGGTGAAATGTCACAAGTGGAAACATATTGTTTGCAATTGCAATATCAGGAAATACAAATTAAATAAGATATATTTGCATGTCTTGTCGTTCACAGGCCAGAAATGGACACAGAGTGGACATATATCCGTGAGCCCATTGAGACTAACTCCATGGTTTTGAAGGGGTTATTACCGGAAACAGAGTACCAGTTTGTTGTCAGGGCGGCCAACGTGCACGGAGTTAGCCCACCCAGCCACATCAACAACCCTGTGCGCACTGGTAAGGCTGAATGTTGATCTCTGAGCCAAGTGATGTGACAGCCAGGAATGGTTAGTCTCAGCTCCCTCGTTAATCTGGTTTCAACAACATTTCAAAACAAAAGTCAGTTTCAGTTTATATAACTTATATAACTATAGCTTATAATACACCCACGCAGAACTACACATACTGTTTATTTTTATGCATCTCCAAAGTTATTCTCACAATAAAACATTCACCATGTTCAACCACACTGTATAAATCCAAACATTACAATGGAGACAGTCACAGTTTTCTCCCAGCACTGTGAAGCAATGAAACTGTGTTTTTCTTTCACATTCTTGAATTCTCTTTCATAATGTGCTACCTTTACATTAAAATATTTAAGCATATTTCTTTTCTGTTATAAAAGTCTCATCACAATACAATTCCACAATATAATAAGCTCACGCAACTTCCTCAAGTCATCATTATAGAATACATTTTATTTATTCCATTCATTTAGACAAAAAAAGACAGTTTGTCTTTTGAGCTGGAATGTAGGACAGCACCTGGCAGTGTGTCAGTGGAGCCTTGGATGATGGAGATGTAGAGCAACAGAGTCATTTACTTTATTATTTTTGATGTAGTCGGCTGTTGGTAGTCAGCTAATGGTAGTGGTGATGAGGGTGGGGGACGGTCAGGAGGACTTATTGATATTAAAACACACACACACGTTCACACAGGTGTGTACTACACATAGATACTAGCAGTAATAGTAATGTCTTAATGGATCGAGGATCATGACATTCAAACAATGTACCTAGATGTGTGGGCAAACTGTTAGGCTCATGTGTGAGTGGATGCTTGTGCATATAAGGTTTTAGGAGTATGACTAAATATAATTGAACAGCCATGTAGACACAATCACATTATCCAGATTTTGTTCTGTGACCTACAGACCACACTGCTGACTCTTGAAAGCCATGTGGGCCAGCGACATCTGCCTCACACGCTATGTTAGCTGTCACATTGTTGTAAACTGCTCTGATTGAATTAAGTGTGCTAAGTCCTGCTAGACTACTCAGAGACAGAGACACACACAGGGCTAGAAAGACAGACAGGAAGAGAGGTAATATTAGAAAGACCTTGCTAAGAATAATGTCAATGAAAATTACATGAAACAAGATAAAATTAGACAGACACAGACAGACGGAGCGAAACAAAGAGATAGAGAAGCGTGGTTTCTTAGCAGGGGATAAAAGCGGGTTACGTCCAAGACTCATCAGACAGGATTAAGGAAGGGATGCCAGACCCCCTTCTCTGCCCATCCACACCCATGATGGATGCACACACACAATACGCCACTGCTTTAAGAGTTAACAGCAGGGGCGGGCTTGACTGACTGACATAGTTTTCTTGTCGCTCTTTCTGTGACAGTTTGTGTGTGTGTGTGTGTGTGTGTGTGTGTGTGTGTGTGTGTGTGTGTGTGTGTGTGTGTGTGTGTGTGTGTGTGTGTGTGTGTGTGTGTGTGTGTGTGTGTGTGTGTGCGTGCGTGCGTGCGTGCGTTTATACGAGTTGGAAGCAGGGTGGTATGGACTAAGGGGGATTGTTACACAACATAAGATTAGTTTACTGAGGGCATTTTGGGCTTCCCCCTCTCCCTGTATACCAGCACTCAGTATTCAGGATTTAATGTTATTAGGCTGTGCTAATTAGCACTTTAAATCTCGGCATCCATTCAGGCTTAATAGTCAAGTTTCTATGAGATCTTTGACTTTTTTTGCAGTTTGCTATGTTTTATAAGTGGTCTAATATCAATCCATATACAAAATATTTTTCAATTCCCTAACTTACCTTACATTATGGTAAACTTGTAATATCTGATACTGTAGATGGAGGTGGAAGAGCAAGGAGACAAGAGGGAGGGGATGGTGTTATGTAAGCTAAGATTAAGCTGTGTCAAGGTAGAGTGGATGGCAAGGGACGTGTCACATTGAACATGCACACTGACGTTTTTCCATCTTTTTGTACTTTATTTTGTAGAAAGGATTTTTTTTTTAACATCTTAAGCTTCATAATTATTTAATTTCTATACGTTTAAAAATACAACTGTTCTGTCGGTCAACATACTGTATGTGTACCAAATATATAACACATTTATGCAAGGTGTAAGTGGTATAACTATTTCAGATGTCTTATTTATTCAACTAACTATTTATATTGGAAAAACTACTTACTGATAAATTAAGTAGGTTTATTAGGAGGAATATTTTTGCAGCAGCAGTTACAGTAGCTGATAGGTTGACATTCCAGCATTCAGGTTTAAATGTATCTTGTATGGGGTGAAGGACACAAGAGTTATTTACAACATGCATGTGGTCACCTATTCTAAGATTGTCTGTGTCAGGACTAAAGCGTCAGGTAACAGAGTCGTCCATATAAGGTGTGGAGGCTATTTCCTGTGACCACCAAGATGTATAAGTACGGTTCACTTTCATGTTACTTCAGACACTATGGATACATACATCGTGCTTGTGTACACATGGTCTCTCCTTTGTTCAGATTGTTGAATAAAGTACCAAATTACTCTTACTTGATGTCATCTGTTTTGTGACGGGTAAAATGTCTCCTCGATCACTTCACTCATTAATCATTGTTTTATTACAGTAGCTAACCAAAAAATTGGTTTCATGCTATGCTCAGAGTATTCACTGTCTGGCTTTCTTTTTGTACATTATTAGCTGCCGTTCCGTATCGAGGAGACACGTTTCAGTACGTGGTGCAGCAGCCTGGGTACAGGCAAAAAGGTAGACCCGCTGGGCCAGGAGCTGTTACTACTATTTAATGTCCGATCTTCAGTGAAATGTTGTCACATTCCCCAGCCCATGATCATTCATCATAGGAAAACAGTCATGCACGGAGGACCCAAGCATCATCTCTTTCATGTGAATTGGACACCATTGTTGTTTGGGCCATTTTCATTGTCATCATCATTTTGTGACCGGAACTTAGTACTTAGTATATAGTATTGACTAACGACTGACTTCTGTTTCATCTCTGACCAACTTTGTTTGACCCTTTAACGTGCAGTCATCGTGTATGTTTTTATCAACTGTCATTAAAGAATTAAACCTTTAAAAGCATGTAATAAACACCATATATCTCTACTGGCATTCTGAACAGGTGCATCAAATGTTGGCAGTGGTGATTATGGACGCTACATCACAGATTCAAGGAACAAGGATGAAGATGGCTTTGACATTGATGACTCTGATTATGATATCTTTATTGAGGAGGTGGGTTATTACATACCACAGTTGGACAGGGATACTTAAACATTTCAGGCGTATTTAATTATAATATCATCTTCCTCTTACTAGTTGAAGCCATTCCCAGGTATCAATCAGGATAACAGGAAGTCCCAGCTTCGTTCACGCCCTGATCCGCCATCTGGTCGGAACGTTGTTTATCGTATGAACACCATCGCTCCTCCCAACGTTACTGCCCCTCCAGCTTCCTCCACCACCTCATCCATCTTCCCAGATTTCACAGATCTGGTTTTCTCACCTACCTCAGAGCCTAGTACCACTATTGACACCACAACTACTGCCCCACTTACCACTTCCGGGTAAGATGTACGCTAAAAACCTTAATGTACCTTGATATCTGTTTTACTGAAGGCATCTGTTTTATATTGATAATATATCACTGCAACTGGAGGGGGAAATGGCCTCTCTTTTAAAAGCAAAGTTGAACATGTACAGGTGTTTCCTTATGAAGGGGGAAAAACAAAGGTATCAAGAAGGTTTCTTTTATCTCAACAAAATCACAATTCTTATTGTGATTCCTCTTGCCCTTTGATTTCTAGATAGCTTTTTCCACTGGCTTTCTGCTTTCTATTAAAAGCCACTGACAGTTATTTTTTTTGTGGTGGAGACAGAATGGAGAATTTAAGCTGTCATTCTGATTGTGATGTACAGCACATATAGCTTGGCATCGCCAGACTAGTCTGGAACCTCTCAGTTAATTTTCGATTTCCAAGGTGTGTTATTAACGGTGCAGACCAAAATGCCTGTGAACGCAATTAGGTAGACCTACAACCAATCAGAGCAACATAATGACGTAGTGCTGAGCGACACATGCAAGTTGGGTCCTTGGTCTGTTTTGAAGCAGAACAAATGGCGGCTGGGACACAAACTTTCTCAAATTACTGTACAGCTAAACAGTACACTAAATATGTTTCTAAAAACATTCTCACTGAGAAATAGGCAATACAGTAACAGAATATTGATCCATATTTGATCAGCACTGCATAGTTAGACAGTTTGATTTCGGAGAATGCCAGTTATTGCCAGTAACTACGTTCGGTAACTAGGCTACATTCAAGCATGACTGAATACTGATAGAGAACTGATAGACACAGTACAAAATTGCATTTGAAAGTAAAACATAGTTGTTAGCTAAACTACTCACTATGCACTGTAAACCATACTAAACATCCTTATCTTTCTTCCTCTTCTGATCCACCTTAGCATCACTTTGCCCACCACCACTACCACCGCAACCATGTCCCCCTGGAAAGGTGAGGTGCCTCGTGTGTACGACCTGACCTGCGATGATACTGTGTGCCCACCTGACAGCTTCTGTCTCAGCGATTATGACGGTGGAGGCTCACGCTGCCACTGTAACCTCGGACGGACAGGGGACGCTTGCTCTGAGGGTGAGAGAACTGTAGTTGGGTACAAGCTTTTGTAAAAGTGTGGTGATGGGACAGCTCTCATTTGTGTAACGCTTCCAACTTTTTTTCAAATACACATTTGTCATGACTTTAATATTTGTTCTTCTTCAGTGGTATCAGTGAACTTTCCGAGGTTCTTTGGCTACTCTCACATGACCTTTGAACCCTTGAAGAACTCCTACCAGACCTTTCAGATCATTTTGGAGTTCAAGGTAAAGAACCATGTGCTTTTTTCCAATGATCTTTTTCTATCAAAAGGAGAAAAGAGCTTTGAAACTGTTTCTCTGTGGTACAGGCAGACTCTGAGGATGGCTTGTTGCTATACTGTGGAGAGAATGAACATGGCCGTGGAGACTTTACTTCTTTGGCTCTGGTGCGAGGCAAGCTGCACTACAGGTGAGAACATATATGGATTTAGATTCTCAACGGTTTGGCTGGCGAATAAAAGCAGCATACAGAAACTAAACTTTAAAATTATGTCAGCTGTCACATAGCCTACAGTTGGTCAAAAGAAAGTGGACTAAAAGATGTTTTTTTTGCGAAAACAAGTGTCCTTAATGCTGGAAAACAATTCTTTAAAAGCATCAAAGAGAAAAACTGATACGTTGCTTGCTTGTAGAAATCATCTTAAAGGGGATGTAAACATAATACCGTATTTCCATTTGATTTAATGCATATCTTCAGTGACATGTTAGAACAAGCAGATAGAGAACAGATCTGTGATATTGTGTGAAGAGTTAAAGAGGTTAAGGATGCATACGCTTATTACAGCATTTGTGTCATGTCGGCATATATGTAACAACTGAATATTTGATCTGTTTTCCCTCAGGTTTAACTGTGGTACAGGAGCTGCTCAAATAGTCAGTGAGAGTCACATTGTTGTCGGTCAGTGGCACACGGTCACCGTCTTCAGAGATGGAATGAGCGGCTGGCTGCGTATGGACAATGACACCCCGATATCTGGGCGCTCACAGGTAACCATAACACATGCAGGTGACAAGAATAAGGCTCTCATATTACACAATATTATTTTAGCAGGATTTCTATCCTGTCAAAATAAAGTACATCTTTGAAAATGGAAAAGCTTCTTGCGGTATAAAATTTGAGACATTGCTGACAATATTGGCATGTAGGCCATTCGGGGAGTGGACCAGCATCAAAGTGTTTTTACAGTAATAAAGGATCAAGCACATTTTGTTTTCTCTACTCTTTGCTCCTTCAGGGCCAGTACACTAAGATCACTTTCCGCTCCCCGCTGTATGTGGGAGGATCACCGAGTGCTTATTGGCTGGTCAGGGCGACTGGAACAAATCGTGGCTTTCTTGGCTGCATTCAGAGTCTGACCATCAACAACAAGGCAACAGACATCAGACCCTGGCCTCTGGGCAGAGCTCTGAGTGGAGCTGATATAGGTGAGGAAGCATACAGTATGTGTGTGAGTTTATACAGGTATTATTTTTCTTTGGCTGCTGCCACAAGTAAATAATCCTTCCCATGTTACCCATAATGCACTGATTCTCCTCTCAGGTTTTGGTGCTCAGAACAGCAATGCCTCTCTAGAAGTAAAGTACTTATTTTGGACTTTGTACATAAATAAGTCATACTGTTAGAGGGCTCTATTTGAATTTAGATGGCAGTATATATTAATTGCACAGTTTGGTACTATTGTCATTTCACTTTATCTAACAAATAAAATCAAAGCAAGGCACTTTATGACAGCATTCATTCTTTGGTTAAAACACCTGACAGTTGCATCCCAAAATAATATAAGAAAAGAAAAAATCTGGTTATTATTAGTGGTCACGAATTAAGATACTTCTTTTGTCGTGATCAGAAAAAATAGCCTTTTAATAATTAGGTTTTAGTCAATTTGTATTTGAAGCAGGGAGCAGACACGTTCTACAAATTATGCTATTATTATATCTATACGCCCAGTTATGGAGAAAGAATGTTACATGGAAATAATGATATCCCTGAAACTGTATTTGCTTTTATGTATCCATGTTTTTCCAGTTATCTATACAGGGAAATGCTGAGCCTGCCTAAATCACCTCATATCTCCTTGCCACCAGGTGAGTGCAGCGACAGCGTATGTGACCTGATCAGCTGTGCCAGTGGTGGGGTCTGCTTTGCAAACCGTGCCGATGGCTACATCTGCCTGTGCCCGCTCGGCTTCAGGGGAGCACTTTGTGAAGAGGGTGAGTCAACTCTATTTTCCTTTGTCTCACACCTACAAAAAGAACACACACTTGTAGTTTTTTGTACCACGGTGAAAGTAGAGAGTAAAATCCCTTTGGGGTTTATTCTTCCTTGATGGCTGTGATTGTCATACAAACCTTTTAAGGTAATTACTGACCACTTTAGTGCTACATGAAAGGAAATTGGTGGAGATAAGTATTACTATGTCTTAGATAGTGGCAGAGGGATTGATTGCATGTAAGACCAGCTTTCACACAATATAACCCTTCACTTTCTCTGCTTCCTCCCTGTGTCCTTTCGCTCCATTTTCTTCTGTTCTATCAACCTTTATTTCTTTCTCCTCCTCTTCACTCTTAATCATTATAATGCTCACGTCTCTTCCTTCCCTGTGGCCCAAATCCTTCTTCTGTCTTTCATTCCTGCTCTTTTCTTTTCATGTCTTCTCTGTAACTCTTCAGCTTTCTCACTGTTCTCACCTCTCTTCAATGAGACTGTGTTTTCGTACGCTGTCATCCAGTGGCCTCAGTCCTCTCAGAGTTATCTGTCCTTCATGGAGTTTGAGCTGACCTTTCAGCCATCAATGCCCGACGGGACGCTGCTGTACAGTGATGATGCAGGCAGTGGAGACTTCTTGGCTATCAACCTGGTGGACAGATATGTAGAGTTCAGATTTGACTGCGGCTCTGGCGGAGCTACAATAAGGTATTAAATAGCTGCACTCACTCCACTCATACTATTCTCTGTCTCATTTACTTTCTCATTGCTATTGGTCTCTGTTGTATGTGATGATCTGTGCGAACAGGAGTGAAGAGCAGATCAGTCTGGACACATGGCATGAGCTGAGGGTGTCTCGTACAGCAAAGAGTGGTATCCTTCAGGTGGACAGCCAGAGGCCAATGGAAGGAATCGCTGAGGTATTTTGTTTCTGTGCTGCGTAACGCTGCATTAGGTCATTTTTAGTCTCGCTTTGCCAGACCTTCCTCCACAGCGCTGCGGAGGACGGTCTGGCTAGTCCACACAGCATTCCGGGATAGGAGAAAAACATGCTCTGGTTTATTGACATTTCTTTAAACCAATCACAGTTGTCTTGGGAAAAGCCGTGGTGCCACTGCAAAATAGCCTCAGGAAGGAAATTGTTTTGGTGGAATATGTGTACGTTCAAAGGTTGTTTTAGTCGTGCAACAGAAAACTCAGATTGGACAGATAGTCTAGCTAGCTGTCTGGATTTACCCTGCAGAGAACTGAGGAGCAGTTAACCATAGTCCTCATAAATCGACCTGAGTTTAAAATTCCAACACAAACAAAACAGAAGGTAACGGACATCCGGCTGAAAAGAGTGAAATCCGGCGGAAGTTCCGATGGCAACGGAGCAATTCCGGAAGTGGAACGTCAAGGATATAGACTAGGTCATTTTTGCCACAAGGGGGCAGAAGGACGTCACAACAAACTCAGCAACAGGGACTTTGCACACTATTAATTTCTGTGATGATGAAACTATCTTTTTATAAAGATACAATTTAACCTTAAACTTTCTAAATGGCAATTTATCACTTTGTTTCTGAAAAGGGAAAACATTGATGTTAATCTCAAAGAACATATGTGTTTATATGGCATAACTATATTCATTTACAAATAGCTGACATAAATAACTAGTACATTTCTGTTTGATTTTCTCTTCAGGGAGCTTTTACTCAGATAAACTGCAGTTCACCTCTTTATGTTGGCGGAGTACCAGAATACGATAAAACCAAGAGGACAGCAGGTGTGATAAAGCCCTTCACTGGAATTATACAGAAGGTATTAGCATATCCACACCTGTATTTAAAAATGTATTTGCTGCTACAATTATTTTGACATTCATTACAAAGCCATCACACTGGTAATGAGTAAACAAAAAGTTTATATTTAAGTCACAACACTTGGTTCTGTCTCAAAAGCACATAACATCTTCACAGCAGCAAAACTGTGTCTAGTTGAATTTGTATACCCTTTCTTGCCGCCTCCTCCTTTTCCTCCTCTTCATCTCTATCTGTTTATTTTCTTTCCCCCTCCCCAGCTGATACTCAATGACCGCACCATCCCAATAACAACTGCCTCAGCTGGTGGAGTTAATGTAGCAAATTCAGCTCACCCATGTGTGGAAAGTCCCTGTGCCAACGGAGGGACCTGCAGGCCAAAGTGGGACAGTTACGAATGTGACTGCCCTCTAGGCTACGATGGGAGACACTGCCAGAAAGGTCAGTTGCTTAAGCATGTTTATCTTTTTACAGAACTGGCTCATATTTTAGCAATGTAACATATGTTTGGGGTAAACATACATACTGGGACTAGTATAGTTGTAAAATGGGTGCACGTTCAGTATTTGGTTTGGTGGTTGAGTTCAAACAATTACTGGGAATCCCAAAGGTTTATGGGACACTGCACTGATACTGACTGTAGGAGAAGAACTGCCATTTCACAGTTTGGTGCATTGCGATTAGACATCATCAGAGATAAAAAGGTATCAGATGATATCACTGAAAGCAATGTGTAGTTTACACACTGCTTATCGAAAGATATGTTTTAACGGTTTTTGCTTTAAGTAAAGAAGAAGAACAGAAGTTGCAATTAACTTTCAGTTTAAAAAAAATCAATTGTAAAGAAATTAATGGCGACAATGCTTTCTTTAATGTGACATGACCTTTGCTCTTCTCAGGGATACATTGTGTTTTCTGTAATCATGTAATGTCATATAGAATGATGTATTGGACAACCTAATCCCTAAAGCCTATCTATGCCTTATCTATTTTAATGCTTTCACTGAACAGAGTGTGGGAATTACTGTTTGAACAGTAAGTTTTCTTCTATGAATTCAAAAAGCAAATGTTGACAACCTGCAACCTAATTAAAGTAATGTTAACCTAACATTACCTTTGAAAATACATATATCCTCTCCTCTCATACATTTCCCCTCACAGAATCATTTCAGTCTTTAGTCTAGCTAAGCCTAAATCAGTAGATACATGCTGATGCTGCCACCTTGTGATGATATAAAGTAAATACAATGTTTTCTCTGCCCAGCTGTGACTGAAGCCATTGAGATTCCGCAGTTTATTGGCCGAAGTTACCTGACATATGACAACAGAGATATCCTGAAAAGGTTGGTAGTGAAATGGGGCTGCAAAAGGGTTTTGATAGGTTCAGTTGCAATTACCCCTTTAAATGTTGTATCTTCTTTTAATTATGTTTGTGCTTGTAAGTAAATTTCATTATTTTTCAGGGTGTCTGGGTCCAGGACAAACCTTTTCATGCGTTTTAAGAGCACAGCCAAGGATGGACTATTGCTATGGCGAGGAGACAGTCCAATGAGACCCAACAGTGACTTCCTGTCGATGGGGCTTCAGGATGGAGCACTAATCTTCAGGTAATGGTTTATGTGTTTGTGTAACATGAGTGACAGTATGAAAACTATAAATGCAGTTATGTAAGTGTATCCTCTCAGTCTTACTGAAATCATTTTCTTATGAATAAATATTTATTGTATATGTTTCCATGTTGTTGTAGTTATAACCTGGGCAGCGGTGTGGCTAACATTGCTGTCAACGGGACCTTTACCGATGGAAAGTGGCACAGAGTCAAAGCTGTGAGGTAAGCTAAAAAACATTACTTTAATAAAAAAATCCTGTCAAATAAGGTGATCACAACGTCTGTGGCTTTGTTTTTCTTTCACTTGAGAGCTCAGACATTAAAGCTGCACCAATTAGTTTATTTGTCCACTTGGGGGCAGCAGCTGACATACTGTATATAAAGTTGATATATATATATATATATATATATATATATATATATATATATATATATATATATATATATATATATATATATATATATACAACATTTGTGTTTATTTAGAGTTGTGAGAGCCTTGAAAACAGTAAATTTGCGGGCCATAAATCCACAATAATGAGCTAAAAGACACTAAAATGCTCCGTAGAGCTGAGGGAAACTGCAGAGTTGCATGATGATTGCCTGTGTTTTTGTCCTTACGAGCAACCTCTTACACATAACACATAGTCATTCGATCCATTGTTAATATACAGGATTAGTACAGCTTTAAGGAGAGATCATTTGTCAACCTGATATCCTTTCCTGTGCAGCACATTCACAGAAACATGTTAACTTTCAATCCATGTGGAAAATGGAAAACCAAAGGACAGCCTTTAAAGGACTTCAAATTTCCTAATAAGTTAACCATTATCACTTATGTCTTCAGGGATGGACAGTCAGGGAAGCTGACAGTGGATGACTATGGAGCAAAAACAGGCAGGTCGCCTGGAAAGATGAGACAACTCAATATCAATGGACCCTTATATGTTGGTAGGTGATGTTCACAACTCATTACCCCATACAGTGCTGCATATCTAATATAGATCAAACAATAATGTCTGTATTTTTATGTTCACTCCCTGAAGGTGGCATGAAAGAGATAGCTCTTCACACAAACAGGCAGTACATTGGAGGCTTGGTGGGCTGCGTGTCTCACTTCACACTCTCCACTGATTATCACTTAGCACTGGTGGAGGATGCTGCTGACGGCAAGAACATCAACACCTGCTCCAACTAGAAAATGGCTTCAATACATGAAGGTCCCTGTTCAGCAACATTTTCAACTGGAGCGAACACCTCGACCAGCTGATTTGTCAACTTGAAAATGACTAAAACAGTGACATTTTGGTCTACCAATTCAGGACAACTGACATGGTATAAACTCAAAGTGGGAAAAGACTAACACCATTGTTACTTTTAGGCACAAGAAGATGAAAGTGGCTCCTGTGTGCAACGTTTTCAAACCAGCTCAAACCTGCCAAGTTGTACATTTTATTTTAACATTAACAACTTGTTGATGAAGTGCTTTTACAGTTTTGACATCTGACAACAGCAAAAACGGCCACGGGATATTACAAAGCACAACTCTGTGAAAGGAGAGAAAAAAGCTTAGCTTTATGGGTATTAAGAGTCTTTGAAGGACAATTCTCTTCTTGGGATGATCCAATTGTATCTATATTTTTTTCTACTGTAAATCCTTATTTGATTGCTGGAAGAACCAAGAGGCATCACATGTGTGAGCAGCTAGCAGAGATAAAATTCTTTGTAGAGGATTTTGGTTTTGGCCCTAGAGTATTTCTGTTGTTTTTGTTGTTGTGGCATTCTTGTTCGTGACGTGTTATCACACCGTAGACTACATTTTTTAAAAGTCTGATTGATGGCAGTTTTTGTAAAGGTTGCTAGTTTTGAAGGGTGAAGATGTCAGCTGTTCATAATATTTATGTCTTTATACACTCTTCTTTTAGTTTACATGCTCCTTTATTTGAAAATCTCAGATACTAGTCACATTGAAGTCTGAAGTTGACATGGTGAAGCAGTCAAAACCCTGGAGAATTTTTACATGACAGTCTATCATCTGAAACCACAGCCCTTTGAACTTCAGCCAACATGTATTTTCACACCAGAGAAAATAGAGAATTTCTCGTATTTTAAGCATTTGCAGTGAAGCAGTGCAAGATTGTTAATTTAGTGCTTTCCCATGCCTAAGCTTGACGTCTTAAAGGGGAAAATGACACCGATGCCCAAATAAGATGGATTTCTCACGAGAGCTACACCCTGGTTTCAAAGTCTGAGCGCGAACGAAAGAAAGTCAGTGGTCGTCTGTGGCATTTTCAACAAGTGTGTCAAGTCTGAAAGACATTTTCAAATGAGGTGCATCCAATGAAACACACTGTGTAATGTGAATGAGCATGAGCGATGTGATCCACCACTGGGTAACCATCCATTGTACAAAATGTAGCACATATTGACTGTTCAAACATGTTTGTTAAATAGCTGTTAACCATAGACTGTAGGGAAATGTTGGTATAGCAACTGTAATGTCAGCATATGTGTCTGAAGATCCATTTAAAGGTTAACTATTGCTGCCAACTTTGTCAGCCATATAATCCAAATTTGTGCAAAGGAACTCATCACGGCTGAGTGTGCTCATCCCAAACATTCTACTATTCAAGCCTTAATATCCCCCATAATAATCCCCTCAAAATGAAAATGAGTAATTTACAGTCCTAAAGAAGTGTATATAGGTGTCAACATTTGTTATTTGATGAAAAGTTGATAGTAGGTGTGTTTGAAGGTACTGTATTTCTTTCCATTCCATTCTTGCAGTCACAATTAAACAAATACATTATGTGAGTTAAATAACATTAGATTTGCAAAAACACCATTTTTCTTTTTTAACATTAACATGAAATGTTTGCTGTATTTGTAAATGGTACACTGTGACAGCTGCCTGTCAAAAACTAGACGCTGCAATAAATGCTAACCAAATAGCCTGCTAATTAAATAGCATTTCGTCATGGTTTGTCATGAGTGGTAGTGCTCTTACATTTATTTTATTTTTTATTTATATTCATTATAGCAAAATTCTCTCAAAGACACACCATTTCTCAACCAGTCTCAACAGCATCGCAACAAAAAAGCTGCTGGCACCTGCAGAGGGTTGTTTAATTCATAGCAAATGAGATTGTAGTTTAAAAAAAAACACCAGTCATTATGGTGTCACTATCTTAAACAGCTATACAAAACTAAAGAAAATCTTATGACATAGAGGTAAATTGGTCAACAACGGCCATAAAACAAAGGAATGATAATTGCACAGCTGACAAATCACTGGTAGCAGCAACTAGAATCTTAAGAAATTGAAATACATGAATAAAGTACTGGTTGACCCTGTTTAGACTGGTAAAAAATAAGATTTGAAAAAAAAAATGACAACCTGAGACTGTGATTGACGGAAGCAATCTTTCCCCTAACCTAATTCAAGTACTTTAAGTTGCCTGCACTTAACCATAGTGGTAATAAATCAGAAAACACTCACGGTGTTGGTTTGAGAAATTGTTGGACACATACAACAACAACCTGTAAAAACCCACACAGCAGTTCTGAGAAAATAATTTGTTGTGCCATTTTGTATAGAAGATTTTTAAATGGTGACACACAAACCCACAGGAACACAATGTTCAGGAGAGGAATGCACAGCACATAGCAAAAAAACATTGCATTTCTTTATTTTGTCTTTGTATTTTTAACTATGGACCTTTCTGGAGGTCCTTTCAATCACAACCAAGGTTACAAGATGATTTGACTTGACATTTCAGAACATCCTGGATGTTTTCAGACATACAACATTTTTCTATTGTGCTTTGAAAATAGGACAGTTTGATGCACTTGCTGCATTACAACCATCTATATAACATGACGTAGTTCACTTCAGAGTCCATATGTAATGTCTATCTCCTGATCACTGTAGAGTTATGATTTTGACATAGAGAAAGACATTGTCAGCACACTGCGCCATCATATTAATATAACCATGTCACTGATTAGGGTTTTCCTTGTGATGTCAGCTGCTAATTGCTAAGAAATAACCTACATCGTCTTGGTACCTCTTACCAGCTCATTTGCACTTTGCTGGAGATCAGATGGCACATTTAAGGACTGAGTGTCGCTCAGTGGAATTTCATATTGGATTTAAATCGACTGTTGTGCTGCTGTTGTTCTGTCCTGTCACCTAAACACACACAGGAACTCGTGTACACATACACACAAACACATAGCACTCCAGCACGACATTTTTCAAATGAACTGAGAGCAGTGGTGACTAATGAATTCATCTGTTTCATTTAGATAAAACCATTTAGTTATATTGAGGTCATGCACATTTAATCACAGTTTAAGGTCAAAGGTAACCTCTGAAAGATTCGCTCTAAACCTGCCACGTTCAATTCACTTGTGATAACGATCCCGTATGATAACTAATGGGATATGATTTGGTTTTATTTAATCATTCTGTAAGTTCCCTTTGTATTAATACTGTTATTAGAACAGTTACCTAACCTGTAACCTAATCCATTTTACCGCTATGAATATTAATTTTGAGTCGACTTGAATACCATAATTGAATACACCAGGAGCACCATAATCTTGTCATGCTCTACTTACAACTAATAGTCCAGGGTTGACCCACTCCAATCACAGAAAAACACCTTTTTCACTTACATCCAGTGTATTAGTTTTTGTCTAATTTAAGTCCAGTTTATGCTTTACTGTATGTCCAGGTTTTCAGCAATAAACACCAATCCTTTAAATACACACACTGAGTCTTTTAGGAGAAAGAGCTTTTGGAGCGAACTTACAATAAATCATTGCATCAACAACATACAACAAACCGTTCCAGCCAATCACCGACAAGATGGTTGGGGCGAGGGGTTGGGGGTTAGTGACAGTTAGTCAGTTAGGCATGACAGTTACGGAAACAAGGGTCAGGAGGGGTGAGCTTGCTCTGTTTTGTTTGGTATTTTCTTGGAACGTCAACAGAAGTGACGTCATGCAGGAACTCATTGTGCACCTTTAACATTTGAGATGTGATAGACTCCACATTTATTGCATTCTGTTTGAAAACATAGCTTTGCTATGACTTTGAAAGAAGTGGTACATTGTACTGGGAGAACTGGGCTGCAACACAAAATGGAAACACATTTTGCATTTATTAGACACATTAAACTAGGATGGAAATGGACTTGCACCTTCTACTGGCTCTCATTTCTCTGTACCCAGTTTTTCGGAAGACTCAGAGAGCCTCGAGGAGATGGATAGAAATAACAAGAAAAGTCACCTGACTTTGTTCTTGTGCACAATTCTGTCTTTGCTTGCGTATGCTGTTAAGAAACAAGGTGATGTTTGGTTGGATCTCTACTCCCCATTTTCACTACCCTAACAGAACATACTGTATTTAAGGGAGGATAGGGAGGAGAGGAGAATATTTAGTCCTGCCAAATAGGGATTTGTGTTAGTTAAATGGCCTCTACACATAGGCCAGACGGAGCGACCATCAGCAGAAAAGGCATTTGGACTGATCAGTCTCCCCAAATTGTTCAAAACATGCCAGAGAACACACCGAGGAGATAAGGCGTAATACGTCTGTATTGTAGCCCAAAAAATGAAAACCGGCAGCTGATTAGACGAACGCGTCACGTGGGTCTGACTTCTTCCGGATTTTGGATTTTTCAAACGGCCGTTAATAGCGACTCGTTCAGAATTCGATCTCAAACTGTACTAAAATAGTTCACCGAAACGTGTTCCTGAAAACATTTTAAGCGAGAAATAGGCCATGCAGTTGCTGAATCTGTCTTCATTTCAGATCGACAAAGGTCAGTTTAAAAGATTTTTGTCAGATTATGAGAGACTCTAGTCACGCTCATTTCAGCTCCCTGTTTCCGGGTTAGCACTCCACCAATCAGATTGGTCATTTGAGCCCGATTGCCGGCAGTGCCCGCCCTCCCGACTATGCCCTACAAATCGACGAAAATGAAGACCGACGGCTCCTCCAACGGACGACAGCACGGGACACACCGCACAGACTCGAGTCACTGACCTCGCCAGACTGTACGACGGCCAATTTTCGGCTTGGTCTGTAGTGGGCTTAATGGTTTCCTCTGATTGGGTATGCCTTTTGTGTAGAATCTGAGGAAGATTTATGCAAACAGAGGAGGATGTACTGTTACAGAGCAGAGTGTAATTTTAGTCCTTATTTTAATCATGAATGATTTAGTTACTTTGTTTCTTGTTGGAGCAGGGCAACACATTTTCAAGTATTGCTGTGACGTCATCCTCATGTTGCATGTAAAGATATGAAGTGCAAAATGACAATGTATGGGAAATAAATAAGTTACCGCATGGCCCTTCAATGATTCAGTAATCAGCTGGAACAAAACATCAGAATAGAATATCAGACTCTGCAGCAACAGTCTGACGTATGCGCCATAATCCTTCTTAGAAAAATCTTTTTTCTTATTATATTCCTTAATAAATGATAAAAGAGTACAGTCCATTATCTCAGGGTAAAATCTCAAATGTAAATTTAAAAGAGAAAACATGTCAGTGTCTAACTGTTCATGTTAAAAGCACAGTCTGCTTCTTCCTCTTAGTGTCAGGTTCACACCAGTCCTGCATTTCCTGACCTACTGTATCTCCACAGCGCTGTGCAGAAGGTTCACACCAGTTGTTCTTTTATATGTAAAATAAATAATACATACATCGCTAAAGTCTGTTCTGTGATATTAATCATAACTGAAGAGAGATTCTGTTCTTTTGTATGTCTTTATTATTGTTTTGTTATTCAACAAATCCTTTTCGAAAAACAAAAGATTAGAACGTTTTAAGGACACTCAGAAATACTCTTACAAATGAGAGACTAATCCTTTAAGCACAAATGTTACACGTGCATGAACTCAGAAAAAGGGATTTTTTTTAGAATCGGAGACTGTTTTTATTGCTTAAGGAGATCTTCTCAGGGGGCTGTTTCACAAAAGTAGAATTTATAAATCCAGGATAACGGATAAAGCGAGACTTGACCTAGGCTAATCTGTGCAGCCTGGCTAGGTGCGTTTCACGAAGGCCAAGCCAGGCTGAGGAGGTGCGACTAAGTCGAGCCGGGCTGAAGTAATTTGGATAGATGCGCGTTCACGACTTTCCTTAACAGACTGCTAGATCGATCACACATTTACTGATGCTAAAATGGAGAATACGCATTGTTCAAACTTTACACAGAGTGAGCAGCAGCTTCTTCTGGAAGTATGATAACGTGAAACACATTATTTGTAGAAAAAAAAAAGAAACATGGCCGCTGTAATGAAACAGCAAGAGAAAGCATGGAAGACGATCGCAAACCGACTGAATGCGTAAGTAGCCTAAAAATATACATTAACTGACCATTGCTCAGAATTGAAACCGTCATATACCATTCACGGATTAGGGTACTAATCATTTGCTATTAATCATCCACCATGGCAGCACCCCATAAAATATATGGCTACTACCACAGCCCGTTAGGTGGTGTTGAGTAATAGATGAAGGGTTGCATTAAACAGCTACAGAGTTTACGTTGCTATGGACGCAGGATTCCAACCATAGAGACGGAACGGACTATTTTCTTTAGCGGAAGCAATACAATCATATTTAAATCAATAAACTCCTTTTTAAATCAATATTTTGTGTCAACTTAGTGATTTATTTGGTAAGTAGCCATGTAATAAGCGGGATAATGTAGAGCGAGGCGGTTGTTATAGCGAATACAACCCCTTCAGGCTGATTCAAGACCCCTCCACCCTGTCGGGGTTGTATTCGCTATAACAACCGCCTCGCTCTATATTATCCCTTACATAACATATGTATCTGTATTGTATTTATCTCTGATGATCAGGTTAATCTGTCATTTCTCATAATGATTAAAAAAAATCCATCAAATGAATTGTATTCCTTTAATTTCAGAGAGAGAAGGAAAGACAGAACGAGAGTCCTACTGTGGTTGTTTGTTATTGACTGATTTTCATTCCACTTAGTGAAGAGCATTTTATGACCTTATGACCTGCTTTTACCACATTGTTTGATCTACTACTTAGATTCCCAGTATGGCGGTGAACAAAAACCCAGGCAGATACCAGCTTTAAGGAGAACTCCGGCCAATTTTTACGTTAATCTTCCGCTACCTCCGCTCTTCTCACTACACTGTACGCTCCTCCACCTACACTGTTATTTATCTTGCTACAACTGAATTCACACAGGACTTCAGCACGAGACTGCTGCTAGCCGTCTGTTAGTGTTTTACTGAACAAGGCACAGGCATAATTCTGCCCGTTTCCATGTAGTTACATAGTCAATAAAATGCTCATAACCACTACAGCGCTCAATTACCTATTTTTGAGGGGAAATAAACCCAAAACAAAATCGCAGCGAATTCCTCACCGGTCCTCCAGAGGACAGCCGCAACCACAATCGCGGCTGGATGGATCGCACACAAAATGGATATATATCATATATATGCTACAAATACACACGGTACTGCTGCATGATGATTATTTCTGAAGCCTGACTGAACACACTCTCGTCCCAGACGACAGCTAGCTAGCTAGCAGCTAACAGGGTAGGTGAATGTTGAAAATGCATCTTGTTGTCATGTAAGGGCCCTGTTCATGTTATACAGACATTTTAATTGCATTTTGTGTCCTGTTAAGGTACACAAAGGCACTATTTAGCTTATGCCCCCATAACTGCCGTTTAGCTGCTGCATTAGCTGCAGCAGCTCCGTCTATGTAGCTGCTGTTGCGCTAATTGTTTTTACTATAGACAGGTCTCGCATAGTTATATTTAGCAAGATTAATGTAAAAATTGGCCGGAGTTCTCCTTTAAGGCACGCATTACATTTGAGCTCTATATCATACCCATTATGTCATGTTTGACTCCCATTTCTCTGCTCCACATGCTGCTGTACCTCCTAACAGCTGCGCCTGAAACCAGAGGAGCAGGTGCAAAGTCTACTTTTACTCAAAGCTTATTTTGTTTATTTATCTGCTCCATGTCTTAAAAACAGCTGTTCAGTAATTAGAATTTGGTAATATGTAATCAGTTGTTGGGGCTTATGAGATCTTTAAAAAAGATTACATCAAAATTGTGAGATAGATAAAATCATGCTCTTCTCCCAGGAACTACTGCACTTACTTGAGTAAATCTGGCACATGCATCCGTTCACACCTGACAATCATACTACTCTGTACAGTATATAACTTATTTGCCTCTACGTAGTGAAGTATTGATCTCCAATGGACTCATGTGCCAGAGGATGCAGCCCTGGTCACAGGGCCAGCACCACTCGATAATAATTAGTATCTTTTCCACTGTGAGCCAAAAGCCAGCTTTAACAGGGGATTCAAACCTAGGACTCAAGCACCAGTGCTAGCTGGTTCAATAGTAACTGACTCATTGACATGTGGAATGCTGACCTCTTTTGTCCAGGTCACGTTTTATGAATTCCACTTTTTTTTCCATCGAGACAAGGTCATTCATCCAGATGGTGTGGAGTGAAACAGAGGGGAAGCTACAGGTAGCTGGCACTCTGAAGATGAGATATATGGTCTTATACAGTTGGGAAAGTTCACTTTCTACATTCAAGTTCAGTTCACAAATTTTAAAATGAATTAGTTCAGTTCATAGTTAATACTTCACAATTATTAACTAAGTTCACAGTTCCCAAATTGAACTAGTTCATAGTTCTTTTTTCCCACATGTTGCTGCGAGCTATTATTTTTCAAAATTATTGCCACAGCCCATATAGAACCACAGACAGCAATTATTTTATCAGTTTTAACACTGAAACTATGCGTCAGATTTCATCTTCATATCCAATTTTGAATCCTTATCCAACCAGGGTTTACTTTAGCATTGAGGATACAGCATTTCCCCATTGTTGCTGTAACATGCAGAAACTGGGCAGCAGGTTAATAACTTTGATGACACATGCAGCGATGCGACACTGATGGCTGCTGTTGTCAGATTGGCTGTTTTTTCCGCTACATGTTAAGGCCTGTTTAGGGTGTGTTTTAGCTGGGTTTTCGCCTGGAAGGCTCTATAGAAATCTGGCATCCTATTGAACAAAGTTAAACTGAGAGAGCGTGCTGTTCACAGACACCAGAATGAACCAGTTCACAGTAACGTTCATCAGGCAGTAATACAGTACGTTCAGTTCACGTTCGCCCAAAATATGAACGAGTTCATGAACTTTCTATCGTTCAATGAACGCGTTCAGGCACAACACTGGTCTTATAACATGTTTAGCTATATTTGAGGAAAGGAAAACATTTCAGAAAACTTTCACCCCCATCAATGAAAAACAGACTGTACTCAGAAAGCAACCACATACGTTGATTGTGCAAGCAGCTCCATAATTATGTTTCTTGTTTTACGGAAACCTCCTGTGGCTGTAGTTATTATAGAGAAAGCAAATGAAAAATCGAGGATGAAGGATGAAGGTTGCGGTGGTGGATTGGTCAAACAAACACAGGGCTTTGTACTCAGGAGACCAGACCAGGGTTCGTGTTCATTAGTCAACTGCCACGTTTTGAAATTAACCAACTTTTACGGACCTTAGTCTGTGACACAATGACTTCTATAACGTCATGTTAAGTCCTCATTTTAAAGATAATTTTTTTGGCTTTTCCGCCTTTAATTGATAGGACAGCTAGGTGAGAAAGGAGAGAGAGAGGGGGACGACCGGCAGGAAATCGTCACAGGTCGGACTCGAACCCTGGACCTCTGCGTCAAGGCACAAACCGCTTGGCAGAGAAGATTTGCACAACCCACATACTCAGCGCTGCTGCTCATCCCACAAATGCATGTTCCTTACAAATGGGGCACCATTTGAAAGGGAACTAAACAGGCTTTCTAAAAAGCATTGTTACCACAGATAAATAATCTACCAAACACATTATTTGTAAAAAAAATTATGTAAATGTCCTTACTTTTTGTGCTAAGTTTACATTGTATTCCAGCAAAAATAATATAAAACAAAGCTTTTTTTGCAGGCGGTTTTGGGGGTGAAAATATAGTTTTTTTTAATGTAGCATGCATTCCATTCTGAAAACCATTAAGTAAATTTAGAACACAATTATTACAGGTAGAGGTTAGACTGCAGTACTGTCAAGCAGAAAAAGAATGATTGAGATGTTTCTTAGTTGTCGACAGTCAGTTCTGATAAGTATTCTGGAAACCAGCCATTTCCACAGGAAAAAGAAATAGCAAAGCTACATTTAGCTCTTTTTTTCTTTTTTCCTAGATGATTTACTAAATGACCTGAGAGGCTCCTGAAATACAGATTATTCTAAATAAGGCCTTATAACATTTCTACTTGAACAATTGAACCTTTCTAATTACCTTCTCTATATAATGCACGTCATAAAACTTATAACATGCAGTATGTACTCAGTTGTATGTTTTGATTATTTTATGTA
This sequence comes from Gymnocephalus cernua, assembly GCA_023631565.1. Classification (NCBI taxonomy): domain Eukaryota; kingdom Metazoa; phylum Chordata; class Actinopteri; order Perciformes; family Percidae; genus Gymnocephalus; species Gymnocephalus cernua. Next base: position 17,208,181 of record CM042425.1, read on the forward strand.
AAGCAACACAAATTCTCATGTGTACAAGTATGCTTTTCAAGTAAAATTTTCATCTTGTGCAGTAGAGATGACTTGCCTCTTTCATCTTTGTCTGTATTACAGTAACACGACAAGTGGCCTTGCAGTCATAGTCAGTGTAAGGAAAATCAACATATTTTATCTTATTTATGTAATCTATTTTCAGTTTTATTATTTCACATTATGAGAATTTGGTCTATGTTTATCAAAAGCATTTGTTTGCAGATAGGGTCTCAAATGGGGAAAAATACAACAAAAATCCTGCTGCTAATGTAGCACTAGATGCATTTTCCCTGCTGTGCTGACAGAACACATGAACACAACAACTGTGATTAGGTCATCAAGAACCCTACAACAGAAATCCCTGAAAACATATGTCCCTGCATGCTGTGTGATATAGTGCACAAATACACAAGCACACAGACAGACATTCGTGCAGACACGCATGCATGCACGCACAAACGCACACACACACACACACACACACACACACACACACACACACACACACACACACACACACACACACACACACACACACACACACACACACACACACACACACACATACACACAGATGCAAGTGTCATGTAAGTTCTCATTCCAGTCAGATTTTACACTGATCCACATGCATGCACAGTGTGCAGATTAAAGCTATCCCTTGCTGTAGGGGCTTAGTTGACGTCTCTATCTAAGCTCTCTATTCTTCACCTCCCTCTACTCCCTTCATTTCCTTTACAACATGTCCAGCACCATAAAAAGCAATGACCAGCAGATGAGACATACTTACTTTGGATGTCCTGTTGGCAGTCATAAGACTACTATTTGAATAGGGCTTCATTGTGCCCCCATTTGCTCTTCCAAAATAGATCCTGATTACATTAGTACCACTACAGTATTTATACAATTCTTCTTATTGTAGACAATATGCACACAGATTCACATTATTAGGTAATGTCAATTAATCTTCTTTACAGTAAGTTGATGGTTTCAGAGATCTCAGTTCCGACAATGTTAATTGTTTTGTGTTGAAAGTATAGGCTGTGTATACATGTTGTATAGTCCTCACAGTTTAACTATTTTCCAATGTTGGTGCATATATTTTAAATTGGGACACTGCATGGTCATCATATTACAGAACTATACTATTATATTGACAGATTTCTATAAAGCATTTGAATGTGTTGAGTACTAATTTAAAACAACTCCACTACAGTGTTTTGGCTCTGGGGTTAACTTTTTTTGTGCTATTTAAAACTTTCTTAAGCTGGCCTTTCTGCACATCTTTAACCGTTTTCTATAACTTAAGGTAAGGTATGAGATGTGGAAAAGTGTATGTGTGTGTGTGTGTGTGTGTGTGTGTGTGTGTATGTGTTCTGAATTGTTTTTGTTTTATTTCGTTTACGGTGCAACACAGTTGTCATTGAAATGAGCAAATCAAACACAAGACAAGAAGATGAAGTAGAATACCCGAAACAAAAGCAAGCAACCAACAACAACAACAACAACAATTTTTGTTGTTCAGAGGGCTATTTCACAAAACCAAGATAAGGGATTAAGCCGGGATTTCCCAGTTATCCTGGCTCAATTTAGCCTTGACTCGGTTTCACAAAAGCAGAGGCACCTAAGTTACCATGGAGATTTATTCTGTACAGCTAGCCTGGTCCTGACCAGGCTAACAGCCAGGATTTATTAATCCTGATGCCTTTTCTGTTCACTCAGCATTGGTTTTACCTTATTATTATCAGCCTGCATTAAAATACAACAGGTGCATATTGCTGTTCATTTAAGTACTGTTATTAATTAAAGTTGTGACCATTATTTTTCATAATTAGTAAAGTGACCGTCGTTGCTACTGCTATATTGCTGTATGAAGACTGCTGTTCATATTGTTGTTAGAAGTTTGGTGAATATATTATGACAGTTGAGATAATTAGAAAAGGCTGATAAAGTTGCCAAATGTGTTTTAAATGAAGTCAGTTACTAAGGGCAATATATAAAGTGCTGAACATGTGTGTTTCTATAGTGGACCAATGCACCTTGAATTATTTTAGTTGATGTTTTTTGTATTCTTTAACAGTAAAGGATTCAATAAAATGGCATTCTTAGCACACACTTTGTGTTGTCCAGTAAACTGGGACTATGATTTGGGAGAATTGTACAATTATAAAAACCTATCCTAATTGTACAATCCTGTCAAATTATAGTCTTAGTTCACTGAACCAATAACTATATAGTGTAGACTACTGTACATTCATGTAACAACAGGGAGAGGACAACCCAATGTTTTTGACCTTATATTTTGCTGGGGGGGGGGCAATAACTGATGCATATCCTACTACAGTGTGCATTATATTTATCACTTAATTATCTTTATAGTTTCTAGATTTTAGAGTCCAATTTCTTCAGTGTCTTTCTTTTCTATCTTCGTATATACGAGGGAGCAAAGCATATAATATGTAAAGAAGGAAACAGATAAGCGTGTCAGATAACAGCTGACTGACTGAATGATAGTCTAAAAATATACATTTATGAACTACTGCTTTTAACTGAAACCATCCAATGAGTTACTTGTCATTTGCAAAAACGAACTGTTGTACACTTTGCATTAAAAGCGAGCAGTGGAAGTTAATATGACTTAGGTAATTTATATTTTAGCCCATGAGAGAGAGGCAGAAACAGAGTGAGAGAGATATTTACGCATCATATTCTAGCGTTGTAGAAAATGGATCTTCATGGTAAATTTCCTGAGGAACATTATCTTCTGCTTACTTTTAAGACAAAGAGTACAACTGTTAATTTGTGCAAATGATAGTAGCCTAATCTTTGAATGGTATGAAGATGGTCTTAATTCAGAGCAGTGGTCAGTTAATGTATATATTTAGGCTGCTTACGCATTCAGTCGGTCCGCGATCGTCTGCCAAGCTGTCTCTCGCTGTTTCATTACAGCGGCCGTGTTTCTTTTTTTTTTTTACAAATGTGCTTCACATTATCATACTTCTCTACAAGAAGCTGCTGCTCACTCTGTATCAAGTATGAACAATGCATATTCTCCATTGTAGCATCAGTAAATCTGTGATCGACCTCGCGGTCTATTAAGGAAATCCGTGAACGCGCATCTATCCGAATGACTTCAGCCTGACTCGACCTAGTCGCTCCTCCTCAGCCTGGCTTATTAGACTAGGCCAAGTCTCGCTTTATCGGTTATCCTGGATTTATAAATTCTACTTTTGTGAAACAGCCCCCAGTTTGCTTGTTTTATTTATTTATGTTTGTGGATCACTATGTTTGCCTTGCATTTCAGAGCTGTGGTGAATCAGCTGTATACGTTGGGAGTGGGAAGACCAATTCGTTTGAAACGAGTGACCTTAAAAAGTCTGTGCATGTTGGTGACTGTAAACACAATGCAACATGCAAGAGGTTTCAAAGACTGGTCAGCTTGTTATGCAATTGACTTCTGTAATGAGTTGCAGAGTGACAGGAATCCATACACATGAAAGGTGATGTACATGCATCATTGGATGCATGGCTAAAATGTGAATACTGGTAGTGTTAGTGAACACTATGTCTGTTATGTAAGGATCTGGTAGTTAGAGAGTTAGAGCTCAGGGCTGAACCATATTACATGAAGGGAGGGTTGAGGGTTGGAGAGAGAGAGAGTATGACAAGGGGAGGGCTGAGAGCAACACAGAGCAACATGGGACAGTGAGAGAGAGACACATAGAGACAGATGAGAGGTTAGGAGTTGGCAAGATAATCAGAGACAGGCAATGCGTTCAGAGCTTGATGCGCAGCAGGTTGTGACGGATGAAGAAGCTTCAGGCTAACACCGAATGGACGGACAGTGACAATGTGCAACGAGTGGGGGATTTAATATACTGGATGTATATTATCAACTCAATAACCAAAGTATCAAACAGAAAACTGCATACCAGAGGAGTATAACAGAATGGATGTTCCTTCAACATTTGGTACATTTGGAGATAACTTATGACTTAATGGCTGTGGACGTCTTCTATCATCTAACACTAGTGGAAAAAGAAGTAAAAGAGGAACTCAATATTGTAACATTAGCAACTTGGTACAGCATATGGACTTGACATTTCAGAAAGTGGAGATCACCTGCTCCTTCGTGTTTAGTACATAGTACTGAATGGGTGGTTTATGATGGGAATAGCAAGAGCTTTTCTCAGTAAAGTGAATCTTGATCAATCTAGAACTCAATGTAGCACGATCTAAAGAAGATATTGTACATCTCTCTTGCATCTCTTCTACAAATGATACTACTATGGAGACCTGACACAAGCAAAGCAAAGTTTACAAACTGGTAAACCAACTGCATCCTACCATGTTGGCAGCCCTGATGAGGTGTTTGAACCATGTGGTCCACTGAAAGCATGGAGCCAGATAACAGACACACCCAGAGCAGCTTCTTCACCAAGGTGGATGTGCCTGACCATGCTCACTACATCATCGCCTTTTTTGTCTTTGTCATCGGGATGCTGGGCATCACTGGCAACGTGCTTGTTATGTTCGCCTTCTATAGGTGGGTTTGTGTGTGTAATCAGTGGATTTTGACTGAGCATACATAAGTCATCTGACTGTATTTGCCCTTACTCTTTTTAATGTGGGTTTCTTATTAATCAGACCCCTGAGGGGATGTTATAATCACTCAGAGATCTTACTGTATCACAGACAAAGAGTGTTTTTTGTTGGCTTTAATGTGTAGAAATGCATTTATATTTCTGATTGAAGGTTTTTTGCTGTCTTTTATTCACTGCAGAGTGAGGTTAAGCTTTTGCCACGTTTTTTTAGTCTACAGAGGATCAAAGGGGTTTCCAAAAAGCTGGCGATCACAATGTAAAATAATCCTGGCCGAAATATCATCTGTTGCATGGCATGGAAGTAGAATGAGGTGTTCATCGCTGTAGTAAATGTGTCCTGCATCCTTGAGAAATGATGTGAAGTGCTATCACTACCAGGTTTCTTCTTGAATATTAAGAATATCCACCGCCTTTTTAATGCAAATGTGCTTCTGCATAGCAAGTGCAAAGTGAGTTGAGCATAAGTGATATACTGTAAGATGACAACTGAGGCTTTTAAATGTGCTATTACCCAAATGTAATTATTTGTATGCAGTGTAAAAAAGTGTGTGCGTGCGTGCGTGCGTGCGTGCGTGCGTGTGTGCGCGTGTGTGTGTTCTGGGGATTGTCAGGACCTTTTATAATCCATCTGTCCATTACTGTAGATAGATTAGATGGGTGCTGACCATTTGTGTTTAATGAATCAGAAATGAGCATGATGTTATGGGTTCCAAGAAAATCATTCACACAGGAAAAAACCCATAGTATACATACACAACTCACATTATGAAACCAGATTGTTTGGTCTTCGATCAGAGAGCAGCTACTTTTAATTCAGTAGACACAGAAAAGGAGTTTAATCAATAAATGGCTGTGGAGGCAGACAGCAGGTCAATATAATCCTCAATCAAGCTTCCGTGAATGCAGGTTCACACAGAGTTGACCAGTTCAGCGAAGATCTACAAGTATAACTTATAACGTTACTCTTTTCCTTCCCTTAAAACAAAAGCATGACTGACAGACATTTGTTACAACACACGACCAAGGGAGAAGCTAACTGATGCCTGAGCAGTTTCTTTAGCTCTTTAACATCTTGATCAAAAATATCTATAACAAAAAGAAACAAGCCTCAGAACATGATTCTTTTTTTTTTTCTTCTTTTCTATTTTTCACATTATGTAATTATTTATTAGCTGTACACCTAGTCACACAGTGGCATAGAGTACCAATTATGACACCAGTATATAATGTGCAAACAGATTCCTACCCCTCATTAATTAAAACTATATATATTATCACTAAATATTGTTCTTATTATAATGTAGCATACATGTATTTTTATTTTTTATGTCCCTGCTGTGCTGCCATAAAAGTAAACACAAATAACTAAACTTTGTCTGAAAAAACAAATGCTCAGATGTTGACTAATCAAAGCAAATGATTCCTTCCTGTGTGTGTGTGTGTGTGTGTGTGTGTGTGTGTGTGTGTGTGTGTGTGTGTATGTGTGTGTGTGTGTGTGTGTGTGTGTAGTAACAAGAAGCTTCGTAGCCTGCCTAACTACTTCATCATGAACCTGGCGGTCGCTGACTTCCTACTGGCTTTCACACAGTCCCCCATCTTCTTCATCAACTGTCTCTACAAGGAATGGGTGTTTGGAGAGATGGGTAATCCTCATATCTTTCAATCATACTTAAGTGATTATATTATGTCAAAAACACATTAGATGAACTAGAATTCTACTCTTGTTGTTGAGTCATGTCTGTATGTGTTCCTTCTCTGCAGGCTGTAAGATGTATGCGTTCTGTGGCGCCTTTTTTGGCATCACCTCTATGATAAACCTACTGGCCATCTCTATCGACCGCTACCTTGTTATCACCAAGCCTCTGCAGGCCATGCACTGGGGCTCCAAACGAAAAACCACCCTGGCCATCCTTGTCGTCTGGCTTTACTCTTTCGCTTGGAGTCTGGCTCCTCTTGTTGGCTGGAGTGAGTTTCTTCTACCTGGATGTCTTTGTCATCCTACTTCACCTGCTTCAGAAGTGAAGCTCATTAATACTGTACAGTACACACGACAGAAACAAGCAAATGACCTGTGCTGTACAAAAAAACTGATGTAGGGATGTAGCTGATTTCCATTCACATCCCCTTGCAGTTACAAAATTCTCCTGTTTTCTTACTGTAATCTACTGCTCCAAAGACATTACATCCAATCAAGAACAAAAGCAAAACTGTTGATGTTTTACCTGATATCTTACTTTTTGTGGGTAAAAAAAAACTGATGTTCTTTCACCCTTTTAGGCTCATATATCCCAGATGGCCTGATGACATCCTGTACATTGGATTATATCACATACACATCAGCCAATAGGTGCTACACGATGATGCTGTGCTGTTTTGTTTTCTTCATTCCACTGGGAATCATCTTTTACTGCTATTTATTCATGTTTCTGGCCATAAGGAAGACTGGCAGGTACTGTAACTCTTATATCAGAGAGTATGTGTGTGTTAAGTAATTTGTGCCTGTGTGGGGGGAGATACATGGATATATATATGAGTTTGGAGAGTTTGAATTAAAAAATACCAGTGTTAAATAATCCAGAAATCAATTTTGTATAATTAGTTTTCTTCTTTTTTTGCTATGTTTCTCAACACTCTGTTTGAAAATGATCTACTTTCTACTGTTTACCTACTGCTAACTATTGTGTTACTTACTGTTTGTTTAAAAATGTGTTTGGTAATTTGTTTTTGGTACAGTAGGTGGCTGTGTCTAATAAAACTGTGCTATAGATCTCAGCAAATACAGATTTCTAGATGTTCTAAAGGAGAAAGGCATGTGCACAATTTACTGTATGTACAAAATGCCCATATCCTTACAATCGTCAACTACTGTCACAATAAGTGAAAATTACTATATGCTTTTTTTAGCTTAATTGGCCAGTATCCCATACATTTACCTGATATTTGTTTTAGGGTCTAGCTCTCTCTTTAACTGCCCCCTCCGTCCTGCTCCACCTACAGGGAAGTAGAGCGTCTGGGGACACAGGTGAGGAAATCCACCCTGATCCAGCACAAGTCCATGAAGAGTGAGTGGAAGATGGCAAAGATCGCATTTGTCGTCATTGTGGTTTATGTCCTCTCCTGGTCACCATACGCCTGTGTCACATTGATTTCTTGGGCCGGGTAAGACTTCTTTCATAGATAAGAATGTTTATGTAATGGTTTTAGTGTGCTTGCACATTTTTCAATAATTACCACAATTTTTTAATTCATGTTCTTTTTTCATTTTATAGCATGTTTGCTGTAATCAGTGTTCTCTAAAGACTCTACAACCAGTTCTTTTTAATACATACAATGACCTATTATGGTTGAAGTAATGGTGTGTACAATGTAACCAGTGTTTGATTCACAACTAACATAATGTAGCTTACAGTAATCAGTTTCTGCAGTGCTACATAATGCAGTATTTATTTGCTGGTTTAAAGGGACATCATCTTAAGTTTCATATTGACTGAATTTTATTTCACTTTTCTTAAATCTTTAAGTGTGAATTACTGTATGTTTAAAGAAACATGAACATTGGGCATTGGTTTCTTCCCTCATAGATAAAATGCAGAAATTAATTGACATAAGCAGCAAACTGAAAGAATTGAGTTAGAGCTGACTGATTTTCATGTTTTACTGCAAGCAAATAAGAATCCAAAAATAATGTTAAAGGGTATTTTTTTTTTTAACCTGGACCCTATTTTCCTATGTTTTTGTGTGTAAGTGACTCATGGGAACAACAATCTTTGAAATTGGTCCAGTATTAAGGTGCGAATGGTGTGACCAGCAGCAGCCAACACAGCTGCAATGCTCATCTTGCAATGTATGGGGCAAATGTGCATCATCAATTTTGTCCACTAAAAGTGCAGTTTTTGCCACTGACACTGACTGATTGTTATGTGTCTGACATTATGGAAAGGATCCCTACAGAGATAGACCTTTTTAAAAAGAGTAAAATCTCTTTGTTTAACCAGAAACAGCTTTGAGATCGCAATCGCTAAACCCACCAAACTCTGTTTAAATAACAACCTGATCTCACAGAATTCCGTGAAATGAGCACGAACTGGTAACAGCTCATTCCGTGGTGGTGGCACGGAATTGCAAGAAATTCCGTGATGGGCCCACGGAAGAATTCCGTGAAATGAACACGGATCGCCGAAATATAAACACGGGCTTACGCGAGAAAAACGGGACGGTTGGGTTCAGGAAAAAGGCCGTGGGTGGGCTTACGGTTCCATGACACGCTTTTAGAAAGAAAAAAAAAAAAGAAAGAAACACAACTGACAAACGCCACACACAGGACACGATCTCCGGTCCCCTGGGTGAAAGTCCTGTGTTTCAATCACAAATTCAATCACAAGATTTACATTTTTCACAAATTTTATGACTGGAAATATACTGATTTCAAACCACATCTTATTCACAGTTACAAAAAGGAGGTCCACTGATGATTGTTCTTCAACATGAACTCTTTTTGATGTCCAAAAACAGGTCTTCAATACAGTTATGCTCTTGATAGATATAAATGTATGACACAAAACTAAAACAGAAAACATATACACTGTCCATTATTTCAGTCATGCCATGACACGCTTTTAGAAAGAAAAAAAAAAAAGAAAGAAACACAACTGACAAACGCCACACACAGGACACGATCTCCGGTCCCCTGGGTGAAAGTCCTGTGTTTGACCCATCCACCACCCCAACCAACCTCCTTACGCGGAATTCCAGCCTTACATACTACTCACTACCACAGTCGTGCTTAATGCTACGTAATCTTCTCATTGACTTTTCATTGGCATTGTTTTCCGTGGTGGCCACACGGAATTTTCGCTACCAGTTCGTGCTCATTTCACGGAATTCTGTGAGACCAAGCTGTTAAATGAACAATACTTTTATATAATACTTTTCTCATGTAAATCTGTAAACTATGGGTTTATTTCAACCAAAACTAGAGTTGTGATTGTTGGAAAATTGAAAAGATAAACCAAATTTTCATAATTTTATTTTGTGTCTGTCGACTTTGAATGAAGTGTATTTTACGATGATAAAATTACTGTTTATTAACATGGAGTCTGGTGGGTTTAGTGATTTCACGGATGTTTTTATGTTTAAATAAATGATCTTACTCTCTGACAGAGAGTCAACCTCCTTAGAAATCCTTTCCATAATGTTGTCAGACACTTTTGTGGATGTAAATTGAAGGTGCGCAAATGCCCAATAGCTCAGGCATCTAGAGATGTTTTATATTTCTGTCTACCTTTTCCTTTAAAAATGTATCTGGATGTATCAAATAATTCATTACATATTAAGAATCAAATGAGGCTCAGCTGGAAACACTAAGGAAACCCATATTTAACAGACTTGGCAGTAATACTAAAGTTCCAGGTGACTACAATGCTCTGACCTAGAGTATGGATGGCTTGCTGGCAATTTGGATTAGAATCTCCCCAAAATGGCGTTGAATGTGTCATTATATAATGTTGTGCCAGAAAGAGGTTAAGTACCCCTGGATGACAGACGGTGAAGTTGCTTGTATGTCCTTGTGTGTCCTTATCTAACCTATCTCAACATTCACTAAACCCATGTCTCTCCTGGGACTCACAGAAGGCTGATATATACTTATGTAACTTTTAAATAACATATTTTCCCTGGCCTTTCACAGAGCTTATGCCAATATAAAGAAGAATATAAAGCCACGCACACACACACACACAACACACACACACACACACACACACACACACACACACACACACACACACACACACACACACACACACACACACACACACACACACACACACTCACACACAGGATCCGATCAGATGGACTGAGCCACCCCTCTGTGGCAGCTTACACATTTTAGCTACTGTAATCCCTGATCCAATATGACCTTTTATTATGTTACAAAATATAGAAAGATAAAGGGACCTTTGAGTTTTGGTGGACATGTGCGTCTGTCATGTAAGAAACAAACAACAAGGTGAACATGTTTTTTTCAAACTGCTGTTGTTCTGTCTCTTTCAGTCATGCCAACATCCTGTCGCCGTACACCAAGGTTGTCCCTGCAATCATTGCAAAAGCCTCCGCCATCTACAATCCTATCATCTATGCTATCATACACAACAAATACAGGTAAATGAGAAATATGTGTCGCTGTTTTACAAATCCTGTATTAAATCTTGTATTGGAAGTTATAGTTTGTCATATCCCCCTTTGTTAGGATAACTCTGGCGGAGAAGTTTCCCTGCCTGTGGTTTTTGTCTCCCACTCCTCGAAAGGAATGCATCTCCTTTATCAGTGACTCCTCTTTCAGAGACTCCGTCATTAGCAGACAATCCACAGCATCAAGAACTCACTTCATTACAGCTTCACCTGACACGGTAATCTTTTTTTATTTTGTTGTTCTAACATTGCTTGTATTGTCATCATTGATCTAAACAAATTTTAATTCTGTTGTCTTAAGTCTCTTTTAGTACAAATGTTTTGGGGGGACTTTTACAGTCTCTTACTGTAACAACAATCTGTAAAGAAACATGCATACGTGTTATCTATCTTGTTGAAATTACAGTAATAAATACTCAATTTTTTATTAAAACATTTTGTATTTTGTATTAATTTCAAATTTTGACGTTGGTCAAGTTATAATTTGTACAATATGTGCAAAACATTGTTCCTCCAGAAATGTGCTTGAGATAGGCAGCCTCATATATTGCAAAGAGTAAATGCATAAGCAAAATATATTTTGAAATAATTAGATTTTAAATAAAGAAAAGAGTGGACATTTTGTGAGAGTCTTCCTACAGCTCTTCTACTGTTTGCGACATAATCTGTATCTATTTATTTTTTTACTTTTTTATTCTGTTAAAATCTAAATACAATCTAAGATATAGCACAGAATCTTTACTTGATTTTCACTATTTATGAGATACTTTTTGCTACAATTAAAACCTTGTTACACAAGAAAATAATTGTAGTATTTTCTTTGATCTATGCCCAGCACCACAGTAAGACTTACAGTAAAAGTGAACCTCCCAGAGCTTGACTAACATCATTGTATGCATCTGCAAAAATGTAAAGTTCATTATCCTGTTGTTGAGTTTTACTCTCAGAGGAACTTCATTTTCAAGTTTGTTGAAATTAAATGACATGCCATCTGAGGTGAGTTAATCTCATGATTTCCTTTTGAGTTTGGTCCAGTTGAGCTCAACTCAGTTCTGTTTTGTCCTGCAGGTATTAAAGGATGTAGAAATGGAGCCTTTGGGAAGGAAATCAGGCAAATCCTCCAGAAGAATACCATCTAACAGACCGTCTTCCAGAGGCAGGTCCTATAAGGAACAATTAGAGCGGAAGACCTCCAAGACACACGCACCAGAGAGGGTGAGAAAACACAACATTAAAAGGGTGGATTCAGCTTGAATGTGTTCTGTGTTAACGAGGAATCTTGTTTTGTTGTTGTTGTTTGCTTTTTTTTTACATGCCAGCACCCACCTACCATGAGTAAATCATTGAGCGACTGTGACCATGGACTGGTTTCCAGCTCTCTCACCGTCGCCTCTCTCCCCTTACTGGTTCTTACTAGGAGGCGCAGCCAGAGTCTGACCAATGAGATTTCAGATGCACAGGAAAAGAAAGAGACCATCATGGATTATCACAAGAGTGACCCGCTTGATTCCCTTAATTTTGGAAAAATCCCGTCCACTGATCCCAGGTCGACTCAGGCTGTCCCACGCATAATCGTCATCAGTCCTACATCTGAAAGCGGCCTCATCAACCATGACAGTGTCTGCTTAGAAGACAGTATTGAGGCAATGGAGAACAATGTTTTTGTCAGCCTGAACTTCTCAACGGAAGTCTTTGAGGCAGTGGAGCTAATCTTTTGACCAGCTGGACTTGGCTGGACAATAATTACCCTTGTACTCTTTTTCACTGATATTATTTATTATAACCACAGACCACATCATATTCTTCTCTACTGGCCCAGGCTTGTTTAGCCTGTGGACAAAATTAATAAAAATTGTTTCTGTTTGTTGACGCATCCTGTAAAGTTATACCACTCTGTTGCTTAGATAACTGGAGTGCAGAAGAAAAGTTGGTATGAAAAATGAAACAATATGACCTGGCTCTGGTATGCAGTGTGCAGTGTTTGCCAGACTTGGCGGGGACAAGTGCACCCCGAGGGCATGAGTTACATATTTTTGTTAGATCCCTCATAAATGACAAGTATTACAACATATTTTCATAAGTTTGGGGCCCAAGCTTAACATTGTGCATCCTTAGTTTAACTATTCAAGCTAAAATCCATGAAACTGTGATGACGTTTTGAGCTGTTTAAATGCTCGATGGTGTTTTAAGCCCCCAACGTTTCATTCCAGGCAACGCTGCGACCGTTGACTTCAAGGCACCTAACCCTAACCTTAACCTTAACCCTCAAACCTAACCCTAATCCTAACCATAACCATAACCATAGACATAGCCATAACCATAACCATAACCATAACCATTGCCTAATCCTAGTCTCCTTCCAGGCAGTGCTGCCTGAAAGGAGACGTTGGGGGCTTATAGCACCGATAAACTCTTTAAATCCTAGTTCATTTATGCACACTATATAGATTACTGCTGGAGACTGAAGAGAGGACATTTGCATCTTAAATTAGACCAGTTTAGTTAAGAACAATGGTAATATATCCACCTTAATGTGAAAAGGAGAAAACATGAACAAAAAAAAGCAAGACTGTTCATTTTGAGTCCTAATATCACAACTCGAAGGAAGGAAAGCAAAGCAATTACATTACGTTGTGAGGATGTTTTACAGTATGTACAATTTATATATATTCAATTATTGTCTTGTGGTAGTAGTTCCTTCAGCCAGTGTGGACAACTTTTCATTGGCAGGGAGATAGTGGTATAATATAAATGTGATGCTGGTAATGCTGGTCAGAAGACTGAGGCAGAGTCAAATGTGTCTCATAAAACAATAAACGTGTGGTACCTTTAATGTATTGCTGTCATTATGGACAATGTGCTTAACAAATGCTCCACTGTTCCCAAACCATTCCTATTTATATAAAAACATAATTGTACTATTTCAGTTGCTTGTGAATGCTACAGTGTTGGTACCAGTGATAGAAAGAATTTGTTGTCATTGTAGCGAATACAACAAAATTAGGAGTGCTATTTCTGATCAGTGCAATAAAAGGAGTAGCAATCTGAATGAGTGTGTGAGTCAAAATCCCATTATAGGAAGAAAGCACCAGTAATGTAGATTTCTATACAGTAGACATATTATGGCTAAAGATGTTTGCTGAAGACTGTGTTCATGTGGATGGTTAATTTATTGCAATTTAAATATCCTTTCTTTTTGAAAGATACTAGAATCACTATTTAATGAATGGCAACTCCTTTTGCTCTTAACTGGGTAATTATTACTACTTGTAATTAGTGTAATCATTCCAATAATTATGCAGCAATTCTTGTAAGTAAAGCAAAAAGTAGCTGTTGATTGACAATTAGGATTAACCTTTGGTGTCATGTCTATCATCTGCGTTTTAACATTTTATACTTATGCATCTGTTGGTTTTATAACTACAGACATTAGGGGGCATCGATGGTGAGGAAATGTTGGAGAAGCACTTTTCATGTTAGTTCATGGGCTGATCAAACACTCTGAATCCACCCTTTGTGACATTTCTATCAACATTTGACACCTAACACCAACTAGTAAAAACCTGTTTTTCTTCTACAGAGCCTAATCTGGATGGTGTGATGTGTTTTTCATGCCATCCTGATGTTCATATAATTTGATGTGATTTTTTTGTCTCGATATATAGTTGGCTGTCATGTATACTGTTTATCTTTCACTTTGCGCTATTGTGATAATGCCTCAGACATACTTTCTGCAGGTACAGAAGAGCTTATAAATTAATTTTCTGCATTACATTTGTGGCCATATGAAGAGAGCCACATGTATGAATTGTAATACAGCGTTTAAACTGGGGTTTGATTTCACCAAAATCATGCACTTGAAATCAACAAACCTGCTTTGCTGCACAAAAATGATTCTGCAAAGTTGGCTGTACAAATATTGTATGCACATTTCCCTACATGTGCATATTAACAAATTATGACAAATGCTAAGTGTTGTTTTTTGTGAGAAAGTGATGTTAGATGGCTTTACCATTCATATACCGCATCCATTAAATTCTTAAATTTAAATTCAGTTTTATTAAATGTTTTGACAATTAACTGACTTAATTATAACATGTGTGACTGTCTGCCTCTTGCTACTCCTACATCACCTGAGCATGTAGGTAATTGGTGTTTTTCACCAAGCTGCTTCATGATATCCCAGGTCTCAGCAGAGGTTTGAATGGATCTGTCTGTGTAAAGCTAAGGAACACACTCACCATTGCTCGTTAGGTCGTCCTTGACATACTTTTTTTTCACAGCAGACATTTTAACAGTTTGGATGTGGAAAAATAGTCCCTTACAGTGCTTTACTTATATATGATGTTTTGGGTTTAATATTACTAGTGCATTAATATGTACAGTATGTTGCATTTTTTAAGTTTGTTTAAATTGAGCTCATTTATACACTGTTGGGTAGTTTAATCTACAGCAATGCATCATATTCTATAAGATCTGTCACGTCTGCCTCAGTTGGCAAATTTGCATTTCCTAGGATGGCGAAGGCATGACCCGCCCTCCTCTGCCTTTGATTGGCTTCACCTAGGCCCATGACTTTCCTGAACTCTCCAGACTTGCCATTCTCCATCCATCCACCAGATGCCCTCAGACTTTCCTACCGGTCTCAGTCACCTGACTCCTACTTCCACCTGCTCACCTGTTCCTCATTTCCCAATTAACCCCACAGTCTTTATACCAGCCCATCTCCACTTTGCTTTCTGTCAGATGTCCAATGTTGTTTAATGCTTTTAATTTCTACACTCTGAGCTGAGAGCTCTGCATGCTGGAACCTGAACCCTTATTGGTACCTGTCTTTCTTTACCTCTCCTGTTTCATTCCTGTCCCACTATGGATTCCCTGTAACTTTTGTTTGGACTTACTACCCAGCCAGTAAGCTTTGTGTCTTTTTCACTCCTGTCTTCCTGGATTGTCTTTATCAGTGTCCTTTCCTTGCTGCCTCTTACTCATTTGCCTGACAAACATAATCTCATGTGTTTGTAGCAACACTGTCCTGTGTGTCCTCCTGAACTTTGTATCTCTTGAAAGTCAGCTTTTCATGAGCTCAGAAAAAAAAAAGTTTTTTTTCAGCTTTGTGATGATGTATTTTTCATTTAATCTGAGAGGCTTTTGCCAAGAGCGGTATAAAGTTGCATAACATGGAATAATTATGGAAATACTCAAGTGAATTAAGTTTATACTTAAGAACAATACTTAGTAGTGCTGTTGGTTAAACGCGTTAACAGCGTTAATGCAAACCCATTTTAACGACGTCAATTTTTATTGCGAGATTAACGTTATTTTTAGCTTAGCAAACTTTGTAGTTTGTAGTAACAAATAGTAACCTTAGAAAAACTACAACACCACACCGGATCTAGCTAGACCGGAAACAAAATAATAGGCATGCCGCACACGCTTGTTTGGGCTTGTGAGCCGGCCAGAGAGTAGTAGGCTAACGTTACGTTTTGAGTCGAAATAGACACGGCTTGCACATGAGTCTTCATCTGATGAAGAGGAGGACAGTACTGAGTGATGTCTGGAGCACTACAAGGCAGAGCCTCTTACTGGCATGGATGACTGTGAAATGGCCATCCTTGTACGCAAGTAGCCTACTTAGCAACACCAGTCACATCAGTACCTTCTGAAAGGTTGTTTTCACTGTCTGGGCATGTTGTACAAAAGAAGCGAGCTTCCCAGTTGTCTGAAAATGTCAACAGGCTTGTCTGTTTGAGTAACTGGCTCAAAGCAAAGAAGTAGTAGGCTTACCTTTTTATTGGTAACCGTTACTGTTCATTCTTTCTGAAATAAGAGGCTGGGTTGATGAGCCTCTGGTGTATAAAGAGCAGTAACCTGACTATGTTCAGAGCAAACTTGAGAGGAAAGTATTAAGCCATGGTTTAACTGCACTGCAGACTGAGTCCTATCCCTGTAAAGCCTGACACATGAAAAACAGCCAAATCAAGGGACATTTAGAATAGATAAAGATGGAGTTAACTATGACTTCAATGCGATTAATCGCTATTAAATATTTTAATCGTTTGACAGCACTAATACTTAAAATGTAAATGCGTATAAGTAAATGTAGCCTACTACTAAGTTTTATTCCATCACTGCATATTTACAATGAATGAGCAGAAATGTGATGTATATGTAATGACACTGAACAGCCACTAGAGGGATGTAGTGAATCATATTTCTGATATCTATGAATTCACCCAGTGTCGAAGATATTACTGTTATTATAGTAACATTTCCAACAGTGGAGTCATTTTAGAAAAGAAAGTAAAAGAAAAGAGCAAAATGCCGCATTAACTCTCACTCATGCAGTAGGAGAATAGCGCACTGTGTTTTCCTTATCCCAAACATTTCAGACAACTAAATTTGTTGAAGTCCTGCACACTGTCAATTACGCATGCAAATACTTTATTTCACAACGTGTGTGAACAAAACGTTGCGAAATAAAGTATTTCCATGCGTAATGGACAGTGGGGGGGACTTCTTCAACAAGTATTACTGGTAACCTTTACCTTTTCCGATGCACTTGCCCCACAAAAAGAAGTGTGCAAAAGCGCTTTTGAATCGAGACCACTAAATTTGTCATTTTAGAGCAGTTGGAAGGTATCATATTGTCATATTATGATCATACAAAAAACTGTTTTTGGATAGAGTTTTGAAAATGTTTTAATATGGCCTACTTTATGCCTCATGAAAAGTGTAGATGTCTGATGACCGACCTGCCTGACATTTGATTTGTACCACACAGTATCTTGAAGTGGTGGATATTATTCTGGGAGGATATTTATATGTTGATTAAAGGATGGTGTACGATTTAATTATTGTATAACATGTTTCTAAAGTTTCTTTAAAACTCAAATTAACACAGTTACACTACAGTTGGAACGTCCCGTGAGTAAAATATTTCCTGCTAAGAGTTGTTTTCCCTCATAACAAGTATGGTAATAAGTGTGTTTTAAACCTAAACGCAAAAAGCTTTTTTGCAGTCAATCCTCTGTGTTGAACTCCACTCTGGCTGAGTGCGTATTGACGTTGCTCCATTACTGACAGACCTATCATGGAAAGAGCTCAATAAGTGGCGGCGGATGTCTAATAAACTGTAAATTGTCCCAGGACACCGGCGAGGACAAGTACAGAAGCAGGAGCGAGACACTGACAACAACATGGTGAGAAAACCTGCTTAACCCACGGTGAATGCTTTTTGTGCCTTCTGAAGTTTTTGTAGTTTATTTTGGTTACGTTCTGTGGCCATCAGCTGTATTTTCTAAGGTGTTTTTTCCACTTATATCTCAAAATTCAATAGTAAAGTTCGATGCTGAGTTATGGTAGGTAGGCGACGCTAGGCTACTGTAGATCACGTCTTTAGTGGTACTCAAATTGGTTTATAAATATCAATTATTTTTTCTTCAAAAAGCCGTAAACCCTTATTTTTGTATTTAAGGTGGCAATCACTGTCATGCAGTCCTGAATGGTGTTATGGGTTTCTTATGGTATGTATTTGGTGTATTTAAAAAAAAAAAATTTGCACATATTTGATTTGTGCTTTTGTGACAATATCAAGAAGTAAATCTTAGGGTATCATTAATGGCAGTGAAAGATCAAATTAAAGATAAATGACATTATGGCGTATGGAGAGAAGATAATGTAAAAATGAGGTTACATTACGTGAAATCAAGTATAAAAGATGAATATTGGAAGATCCACATAGAGAGAGGTGTAGGAACAGTGTGTGTGGGGGCGGGGTAATCGACGTTTGGTCATGCTTTACTCTGTGCTGAATGGAACAGATGCTTTGATTTCCCCTTGAGACCCTGCTAATACTATGGCGCTGCCTGGGGCCACCAATATATGGGACACACACACACACACACACACACACACACACACACACACACACACACACACACACACACACACACACACACACACACACACACACACACACACACACACACACACACATCACTTGATTAACTCTCTTTCCTCCCCATCCTTCTGTGATCTTAGCTGCCCTACGTCACCTTTTTCTCTTTATATCCTGTGTCCATGTCTCCCTTCAGTTTCTGCAGTTGAAACGGACTGCTAGGAATGAAGTAAAGCACTGGAAAGGCACAAAAGTCAGTAAACCAAATGTGTGCATGTTTGTTTCTTTGTCTTGCTTATGCTTCTGTGTTTATAGGTGCATATTTGTCTACAAGTGATAGGAAAAACACCATCCATGCATTCATTTTCTACTAAAGCCTGTCATGAGACAGAATGATTTAATGAATGTAGTCTTAATCATGAAAAGTTAAGACAAACTGGCAAGTCTGAAGGCTGTCAGCAATTGCACGCACGCATGCACTACATTACACTACATTACACTATCTCTGAAATGCACTTTAAGCCCCATGTTGTTTTGACTGTTAGGATGTACAAAATGTGTCTTGCCGTTTGTATGCAGGAAATTATATTAGATATTGGCCAACAGACATCAAGCATATTGAAATTGTGGAAAGCCAATGCCAGTACTGCCAAAAACAAAATGCAAAATGCTTTTCCAAAGATTAAATATTTAATTTTTTGATTTCCAAGATGTTCCTGGAGCTGTCTCACCACTGTGTGCAATTTGTTTAAATTTTTCCAGCTGCAAGTAGCTGCTCCATTACTGTACTGCATTGCACTGTGGGAAGATTCCATGCTCTGAAAAGTTGGTCATTTTTTCACTGTCAACTAGGGGCTGAAGCGTCCCTCCTGTCGGGCTGCTGACAGTGGATGGCAGCCAACAAATCTGTCACACTGGACAGCAGCAGCAGAGGAGGTTGTACCAGCGTCTCGTTGAAAAGTAGTTGCAGTCGCACCAAGGCTGAGAGGCTATTGTGGAGGAGGCCTTCGAGTGCAAGAAACTGAGATAGGCCGAGCTGGCAGCTGATGCGCAACAGCGGGGCTGGACAGCAAAGGTTCGACCGGTGGGAGTAGGTTACAGAGGGTTTGTAGCCACATCTAATTCAAAGGTACTCCAGGGCCCGGTTTTTCAAAAGTAATCCACTAGGATTTTGGAGAACGGATTGGATCAAATCTTGAAAATGGGTTTTTCAAAAGAAAAAACGGATTACATAATCGGATTAGATCATGTAATCCAATCTTGGCTTTGATCCGGATCAAACCTTTAGTTTGGGTTTTTCAGAACTTTTTTGTAGGATTTGGATCACTTTGATCCAAAAAATCTGGATTAAACTGATCCCATCAGAAGGGTGGATTCAGTGTGGATTTCATGCCCAAAATGTAATGAAAACTTTAAAAATGTATCAAATAATACTATATTTGGATCATGTAGTATCTTACAAGATATCCTATTTATTCATAAGGTTTTAATTTTATTTGTTCATCCGTCAGGCTACAGTGATTAGGTAGGCTTTAACGTATTCAGCCTTTCAGTATAGGCCTACAGCAAAGTAGAAGGTGTTTGGCCTCATAAAATAATCCCCCCAAACAGCTGTCAAAATTGACCAAAAACAATAAATTTTATTCTGTCACTAATTGATATATATATATATATATATATATATATATATATATATATATATATATATATATATATATATATATATATAGCCTACCTCAATCGAAAATATTTTTGTTTTTAGAATATTTATTAGTGATGCATGCCATGATTACAGAATAACCAAAAACATGCAAAGAATGGCAATCACTGATTTTTGAAATCCAAAACAAATCCAAATCAGTGTTTGTGTTGTAGGTCTCAGATGAGCGGACTGCTGGAAGAGGATGGGGTGGGGTTTTTCTTGTTTTTATTTTGTTTTTAAATGTGTGTTTTCATTTCAAATAAAAATAAACTTATATTGACCCCACACTGGCTATTCTACTTGTTGCTCTTTACATATCTATAGTTCTACATTGTGATTTCCTATCCTGTTTGAGCACTGGTTATCCAGATTTGGTGATCCTGAAAAGTTCCTATCCGGATCAGATTGATCCAATCCGATGTTGCTTTGAAAAACTGGCTCAAAAGTAAGCTGGATTACGTGATCACGGATCGCAAAAAAAAGGATTACTAAATCCGGATCAATTTTATCCGGATTAAACCTTTTGAAAAACCGGGCCCAGGAGATGAGAGTGCGAGGGAAGGCCCATCGGCAGGCAGTCAACGGCCTCTCCAGAGCTACTGAAAAGGGGAGTCAGATGCTGTGAATGAAAAAGAAAGGACTCCACCTGGGCCCTCAAGTGAGCATATGGCATCTAGGGGGTGAACCTGGTATGCCGGGATTCACCGCTGAACCCTCTGGAGGTGTCGTTGATAACCCGGAGGATGCCATCTCTCACTCGACCATCCCACAGAGCCTTTTTGAGCAGTTTTGTCTCAAGTATGCAAAAAAAAAAAAGTTGTATGGATTAGTGCAGGATTTGCAAAAGTTCACGATAAATAGTATATGCAATGGAGAGGTATATAGATAGGCTGTTCGTTAATGTAACGTGTAGTGTATGGGGGGGGGGGGTTAAGAGACTGTCAGTGGGGGTCCCTGGCCTTGTTGATGAGGTCGAATGCAGAACGCAATAAAAATGGATGGATGGATGGATGGATGTGAGACTGGGACAACATTTCCATAAAGGCCCTCTGTAAAGTTTGTCCTCAGTGTGGTGAGAAAATAAAGCTCAATGTTCATCATCTGGGGAGCATGAATGCGCTCATTAAAGTTCATGACCTGCTCATTAGATTTGGAAATGTATACCTGAAGGTGGTGCTACAAAAAAGGAGAGGTCAGTGAATTGAGTGTTTATAGCTCTGCTTCTAAAAAGGAGGTGAAAGGAACGATTAAGGGCAGCTGATCTTAAGTGGTGGATGTTCTCTGTGAAATGTGTGTACTGTACGTCTCAGAGGCAACATTACACTTGGCTTTTAAAATGCCTCTCTTTGATTGACCCAGACTTGACTCAAACGTGTGTGTGTGTGTGTTCATGTCTCTGTATGACTGAAGCCAGATTTCTCTCAGTTTATCTCTCCTAGGATGGACTATCATTTGGACTGAGCTATCTGTCTCCCACTGTGTTTGTCTGTCTGTCTGGTTGGCTGGTAGGCAGGGAGGAATATTTTCCACTGTAAAAGCAAGCAGCTATAAATGGTGACTGAGTTCAGACAGGAGATACAGGGTTTTGATAGTAATCTCATCTCTGGATTCCAGACATGCTTTCAGTATTATTGTTATATAGTATACTACACTACATCTTGGAGAGAGAGCTATATGGGGGTGCATCAAAAAGACAAAAACACATTTTTGTGGGAATTTATTCCACTTTGCCATCGGAACATATGGCATAAAGGACTTAGTTTCCTTGACCAGAACAATGGAAAAATGTTTGCCCATATCTAAGGCTAACTCTGCTTTTATGTGGCACAGGTAATTGGAGAAAAAGTCAATACAGTGAAAAACATCCAAGTGTTGGATTGTCTGGTGTCTCAGTATGCTTCCCGTAAGAATACATATGACAAATAACAAACCAGCATTAATATACTTACTATACAGTAAATTAAACTAAATCCCTGGACAGGAACCATTTTTTAACCAAAAGCACTATCAAAAGCCTTGAGAAAGAAAACCCCACCCCTAACTGTGCAGTATTTACAGCGATGGGTTGGGGGATTAGTTAGGCTTATATCAGTCTGGAGGGGTCAGACTGATTAGATGGCTGGCAGACAAATACTCTCCCCAATATAAACAACCTTACACATGTTTGTCTGTCTACCTGTAGATGCGTCTCTATTCACCTGGAGTTTTTTTGGTTCTTCTGTGATTTGTGTGTGTTCTCTCACAGTAGATTATTTAGGTCTGGCATGCTGCCAATTTCCTCCATGTTCATCAGTCTAATTGAAGGAGACACTCGAATAAATGTTCCACTCTTTTATTTTTACACTGAACAAAACTGCCTTCCTAAGGTCTTTTGACATTGGTTATTAGATCTTAGATTAGATCTGGTTATTAGATCTTGCAAGGCAGAATCATCCCACTTGTAACATAAAATAACTTCTACATTTAGTACATTTTAATCTATAGTAAACTAGAACAGAATAATCAGCAGCTTTTTCAGCAGGCAGACAGGCAGGCACATTTATACCTGGGAGTTGCCTATTTGTAGTATATTTATATTTTGAATATTTATGAATTAGATTTTTTTAAACTGATTTAGAATGAATAATATTCAGACCACAGCTGCTGTCTCAGTTTTGACCTGAAACATATGATTTATACACAAGAGAGTGTGTGTGTGTGTGTGTGTGTGTTGTGTGTGTGTGTGTGTGTGTGTGTGTGTGTGTGTGTGTGTATGTGTGTGTGTGTGTGTGAGCAGCTGGCAGAATAGGGGGCGGGGGCCCGCTCCCTTTTATTCACGTGGATGATGCATTAAATGTCACCTAGAGGGGCAGATTATCATACCAGTAAGGGGTGGGCCTTGTCTCAGTGTGAGCATGTGTGTTGGCCGGGGGCTAAGCTGTGATCATTAAGCATGTGGAGAGGTCAGCACATGGGGACTGGAATAGACCATTTGGCAGAACAAAGGACTGGCCGGGTGTCTGAGGTTTCGAGCTATAGCACACTCTCTATTGTCAGTGTTTGATATCAATATCCTGTGCCCCAAAAATCTCCTTTGTTCTGTTGCAGTTTTTGGTCATTGGCCATTTTTGACAATACAATCAACTGATCATTGTTTTAAGAGTGAAATAGACTGATGGGCCCATGGGAGGGCCCATAGTTTTGAAATTATATCTTCATGGGACTCAAAACCAGTACTCTCATCACATGGGAATGGGGCCTTGAAAGATGACCTAAGTGCAGTTTATAGTTATTTTTTATTGATTATATGTTGTTGTTACTTGTAAGATTGTTTCATTTGTATCCTTATGGACAATGTATCCAAACCCTGTCTTTACAGGGCCTTTTCATCTTTCACCCACTCTCGAAAGACACCTTCTACACACAATTTTTTTTGTGTGCAGTTCTCATAAAATATACTGTACATGTGATCCTGGGGAAAGAAAACATAATCTGTAGTACACATGGTTTACAGCTGTGAAACATTTTGGTTAAAGTGGATTGAAATTAGCGCTAAATCCTCATCATTAGTCCTTATAGTGACTGTAAAGCAGCTGAATGTTATTACCCTAGTGGGACATTTTGCATAACCAAGCCAGAAAAAGAATAACATAGCACCTGGGTACAGGGCTTTGTCTGTGGAGACAATCTGTGCATATGGTTCACTGTTGCTTTTTCTATTCTGGTCAAAACTTTGAAAAAGTTCCAAGGTAGGAAATAGAGTAATGGGTTTTATAACCCAGTCCAAAGTAAGTAAATGAGGTTGGAGTGGTGCATGACTTTTGAGCAGCCAATATCGGGTTCCCCAGTATTTTATTTTACTCTCTCTCTCTCTCTCTCTCTCTCTCTCTCTCTCTCTCCCTCTCTCTCTCTCTCTCTCTCTCTCTCTTTCGTGTTTTACTCTGTGCCTCCACATCTGAGGGTGTACCAAAAATAAAGTTGGACATAGCCAGTCTTTCCTTTTTAACTGGTTTGACAAAGCTAAACACCCCACTTAGAGATAGCCAGTACCACAATGGTGGTTATCAACTGTCTTTGTTAACTCAGGTTTTCCTTCATCAGGCTCTGTGCATATTCCCATAAAAGGGGATGTTTGGCATGTCACTTGGATCGTACAAAACAGATCGATAGCTTACCGCCTATTTATGCCTTTGAAGAATATGAAAATATAATTACAGCGAAAAGCAACACTTTTGCAAATAAGACAGAAGAATGCTGGCAGAAAATTACTAATTATGTACATTTGTAAGTTAATATGTTTGTTTTACCACTCTTAATGCAGACGTTTTATTAAGTGACAGCTGCACATTCACACACAAAGTTTGCTTAGCAAGTGCCTTTTTGTGCCTACGCAACTTTAATAAATGAGGCCCCCAGGTTCCGTGCAGCATAAATTACCATGGCAATCTAACCAGCTTAAAAGAGAGCCACCTTTGTGACACTAAAAACTCTGGCTTTAGGCTCAACATACCTTGCTAACCCACTAATCTCACTTTGTGGTAGACCCCTCTGATTTCCTGTTGTTATCTGTTTACCTTGGATACCCCTGACTTTAGGCATACTGTCCAATGTTAAATGTGGGATCTTATCTAGAAAGGAAAGAAACGGCTGTCATGGTAACTGTTACGGCTAATCAGCAGTGTGTTCTTAATTAATTTAACAGCAGAGACTTTTTGCAGTAACTTGGTTTCTACGGTGGCAGGCAGGTCTGAGAAAGGCTAGGTCCCTTAGTGTTTCCCATAGCATCAAACAAGGCTCACCAGGGCTCATTTATTATCCATGGCATCTCCACGAATAAAGATGCGGTTAGTCCTTTTTACAGCAGGTATGTGCAACCATTTGTGATATAGATTTGAATAAACACATTGCCTTTTGTGATTACATTTGCTGTAAAATGTGCGTTAACCCCATCAAGACCCCCTCAGCTCTGCAGAGGAAACAGGGTTAATGACTGCACCGTCTCTGCTCCTCCCAGGGTTTGCTCTGCTATTGTTAAACCTGGCTGTGCTGGAGAAGCATGCAGTGTCAGTGTTAGACTCAGTGTGGGAACGTCCATTAGCAGGATAACGAAGAGCATCCTGTGTTTATGTGTGTGACTTTGTGTATTTAATCTTCTCATACTGTGTATCCGTCATGATCTTATCTTATTACAAGTGTTAGAGGCAGGTTAAATGTAATAATTAGCCTGCTTCCTTCTCCCTTTTGTCCCCCCATCCAACTTTCTGGGTGCACTTTCTCTCTATCTTTCTTTATCTATCTTGAAGATCGTCCATTCCCTGTCCAGCCATCTCCTCTAAGCTCATGTCCAATTTCTTTCTCAAGCTCTCCATCTCCTCTTTGGTATTTGTTGAAAATGTATTTTGACTGTGAACTTTACCGGCTGCTATAATGATCAGTGCAATGAGCACTGTGCAGAGCTGTGACTTGACTAGATGCAGTGTGTGTGTGTGTGTGTGTGTGTGTGTGTGTGTGTGTGTGTGTGTGTGTGTGTGTGTGTGTGTGTGTGTGTGTGTGTGTGTGTGTGCATGCGTGTACAAGAATTAAAAACATTGTAGATTTACCTTAAAATATCCAGCAACTAAAGCTGATTAGTTTAGGACAAGATACTTAGAATGTAGAATTTAACAAGTAGGTGACAGAGTCAATTAATTAAATGGTAAATGAAAAATGTGTGAAATCAACTGAAGAAGAATCTCATCCTTGCTGTGAATTTCCAAAATGCTTCTCAGAGAGTCTTATAGTTAGGGCATCAGTGCAGCAGTAGTTAAACAGCCATGTTACAGGAGTTGAACAAGGTGATCCTGAACGTGTATCCAATCACCATCACCCCAATGGTAACCTTTTGAAACACATTTTAATCAAAGCCTTTGGAATGTGTTCTCGGGTCATGATCTGGTTACGGCTGGTTCCACCTTAAATGAAGCAGCCTGCAGCACTGAGTCAATGTTCCCAAAATATCCAGATGAAAGATAAACTGTCCCCTCTCCTTTGCCCTTCTCTCCTTCTCCCATGCCTCCTCTCCCTCCCTTTGTCATTTTATCTGTGTGTAGTGCTCCCACACTCTTTTCCTTAATCCCCCCCCCCCCCCCTTCGCCCCCCTTTTCATGAGTGTTGTCTCCTCCCATCCCCTAATCCCCCCCTTCATATCATCTCCCTCATTTCTCCTCCTCTTCTGTGTCCCACTCAATCCACCCATGGGTGATTCCCCTCCTCTTTCTCCTCCCTCTCTCCTTCCAACCTAACCTCTACCCGTTCTCCCTCTTCTTCTCTCCCCTCCTCCACCTTTCCCCTCCCCTCTGTCATTAGCTGGTATATAAGAGCATTGCATCCCTCTCCACCTCTCTCACACACATACAGTGTGTTTGCTGGGAAGGGGATAGTCCAGGGGAAAAAAAGGATTAC
Organism: Gymnocephalus cernua; assembly: GCA_023631565.1. Classification (NCBI taxonomy): domain Eukaryota; kingdom Metazoa; phylum Chordata; class Actinopteri; order Perciformes; family Percidae; genus Gymnocephalus; species Gymnocephalus cernua. The sequence continues at coordinate 17,235,011 of CM042425.1, forward strand.
ATTGTCTACCTGCCTGTGAAGGAATTATTTTCCTCTCTGGAATTTCCATAAAAGAGGTATAGCCTTTCCATTTACAATATAATAGCACTAAATAGTAGGAAATGTTCTGCAATTATATTAATGTTAGCTGTGTAATTGTCCTTTGGTGAGGTTTTCCTGGGCGGTTTTGTAAGTATTTTATGCATCTCAACTGCTGCAGCATACTCCAGTATCGTTTGCATGTATATGTGTTTATATTTCCACCTACTTACAAGTGTGCAACCAGTTGCATAATGAAATTTGAATCATTTTTGCGAACATTTCGACCCTGAAAATTCATGTTGAATATGTGCATTTCTTTTGGGTGTTTACCGAAAGTGGCTGTAACTATACTGTTTTTAAAAATGCTCGTCTCCTCACTTTCCATTATCCTCTTGACCCCTCTTGTCATCCATCACTACATTTTTCTTCTCGCTTACTTTGTCTTATATAACCATACAATAACAAACCTAATGTATGCTTTTCGTTCACATCTACCCTTAGATCTTGGAACAACATCCTAAAGGGAGCTGTAGCCAAATTCTTACCTATCATCAAAACCCAGTGACATCACAATTATCACCTGATCTGCAACAAATTTTCCTGCCGTCAACATCATCACTTGTCAGTAACATCAACAGCGAACACATTTGACGTCGTCCAAAGAGACCATGAGCAGCAATTACATCGTCACTCTCTTAGGCCCGGCCCCCTGGGGCTTCAGGCTGCAGGGAGGGAAGGACTTCAACATGCCCCTCACCATCTCCAGGGTAAGACTAACACACACACACACACACACACACACACACACACACACACGCTCACACATACGCACACACACACACGCACACACACACACGCACACACACACACGCACACACACACACACACTACACACAAACGTGGACACATTTTGACACACACACAAACACATGATGATAGGTCGATTTCAACACGCTTTTTAGTATTATCTACTATGTGATAAAATCAAATGTCCCTGTTTAATCTTGCACACATTTATCAGAGTGCAGCTGCAGTATGGCATCCCAGCAATGCCACATGGCCTATAAGTGATTAAAAAGATGAAAACTGATTTCCTTCCAGTCTTTCTCTCTCTCGTCCTCCTCTCCATCTTTCACTACCTCGCCATCATATGCCATCTGTCATGTATCACCCACACAGGAAACCTTTTCTCACTCTCTATGCATTCCATTTCACTTTGCCGCAATCAGAGTTCTGGCGCACAAATCTTGGCTTCAGTCCCTCTGCTTGAACAAGTAACTTGATGGTCTCTTGGTTTATGTGCCTTTCAGTGTCTATTCCTAATATAACCTATTGTTGCCCTCCAAGTCTGATGTTCTTTCACAGATTAAAGTTCACACAAATGTTTCCTGCATCACTTTAGCTAGAGTATGATCCTGAATCTGATCATCCTTTGCTTAAGCTTTTGTTCCATTTTGCTTGGACAGTGCAGCACTGGCACACACAAAATGCAGGGAGGGAAGCATAAATGCAATGCACCCACAAACACACATGCAGTGCATTCACACAAACACAAATCACTAGAACTGGCGGTGTACAGACTTATGGCAACATGAGACTGATGATGAATGGCTTGCCAGGTCCTGTGCCAATCCCCCCTTGGGGCTGCTGTGGGTTGCCATGTTTGTGTTATTACTTTGGATGTGATACTTTTCCCACTAACTCAAGCCATGTGAATTCTTACCACAGTTGTGTGTCGGTGTGAGTGCGTGTGTGTGTGTGTGTGTGTGTGTCTGTGTGTGTGCTCGAGACTCAAAATGATGGAAGATGCTGATTTGAGTAACTGAAAAAAAGAAATGACAGACAGAAGACAGAAATAGAAAAAAGAAAGAGACACGCTAAAATATTTTTTTTGTTAATTATTAATTAATGTTAACTCTTTATACGCAATCTCAAATTTTTACATGTGGATGCTGTCACATCTGAAATAACTAAATTTAAGAAAAGTATTCTGCATTGCAAAAGATATATTCTGAAGAAATGCTGATAAAACAGTTCAACAGGATGATAGATGGAAATAAATAGTGATTGGTCAGTAAAGGTTTCCTTATTCCCTGAGAAGTTGGCAGTTACTAAACTATAATTGTCTCAGCAACCCACTTTGACCTTTACTGCAGTATCACAATGACATTATATGGTTTGAGGTTTTAAGAAGTTGGCAGGAGTATAAGTAAGACCTGGTGCAGGTTTGGGTGCTGTTAAAGTATACGTTTGTTAGGTCTGTATAAGATTGTAAAGATTACAATAAGTGGATAATTTTGTATACTTTTGTTTATGAATAATTCCAGATTATGGTCAGGTCACATCTACAAATTCCAGCTCTCCAGTTAAAAAAAAATAAAAATAATAAAAAAAAAAAATAATAAAAAAAAAAATATATATATATATATATATATATATATATATATATATATATATATATATATATATATATGTGATGTGATAAAAAGTATATTGTAAAACAGAACAGCAGTGCATCTGGTTTGGGAAGACTTAAACTGAGTAAAGGGTGGCCTTTATTTAACTTTGGGTCTTTAAGAGGAGAAAAGATAAGCAGAGGACAGGGAGAGGAGGAGAGCAGGAGGATGTGACTGAATGTGAGGTGATATTGATATGCAGTACATGGTAATGAATCTATACATTGTATTCAGAGACTAAAGGTGTCTATGTGACACAAACAACTCATCTATCTAGATCTGCCCTCTCAGCCCCGCTCATTCTTATATTACCTCTATCCCCTCAGATCTTAGTATCTGTGTACCTCTCTATTTCATTAGCTCTTATTTAAGATATGACTCACTCCTCACAAACAATATAGTTTTTTTAGTCTACATGCAAACAGGAATCAAACAAAACCCTAATCCTATCCAACCTATTAAATCCAGTTTATGATGATGAAGTGCAGCGCTGACACATACACACATATGCCCATAAACTCTTGAGTGTTTCTGTTGTGTGTTTCAGGCACATTGCTCTCTGCCAGTCCAACCATAGAGTTGGTTCTAAGAAGGGGTTATTAGGGAATGCAGCACAACTGCCAAACCTCACTTACCCTAACAGCTGCTGTTGCTAAGCTCCATACGTATGTGGCTATACTGTGTGTGTCGCTTACGTAGCCACGTTATTATCCCATTGTACCGGTATTGCATCATAGGGTCGGGTAGGTGTAACCACAACTGTACGTTCTGAGCTATCAGCTAACTGCTGTTTTCACCATATTTCTTTTTTTTTTTACAGTGAAGAAAAACAGTTTTATAACAGGTCAAGATTGACAGCGCTGCTTCTCAAAGTGCCACTGAAATGTTTTACTACAGCAACCCAGTTTGACATAGCCCATAAAAGAAGCTATTTGGAGAAGAAAGGAAAAGAGCTGGGTTGCTAAGTTCTCCTCATATATTTATTGATAGCATGCAGTAAGAACACAGGTAAGGATATTGTTCAGAGACAATTGACTGATGATAGGCTTAAAAATAGATAGATAGATAGATAGATAGATAGATAGATAGATAGATACTTTATTGATCCCCAAGGAAAAATTCACTTCAAGTACTAGAAGTGTAAGATGTAATAGTTTAGTTACATGGTAATACCTTGCCTTTTATTGAAACAATCATTTAATGGAAATGCTGCTGAAAAGATTTTGTAGAAAATAGCCCGCAGAAGCACTCCAGTTGCCGTTAATCCTCATTAAAACCATTTATTGTCCATTTACTTGTTTTACGGATCAAAGGACTTTCAAGAACAAGGTCTCTTATGTTTAGAGACAGAAAATAGCTGCCCTCTATTCTCAGTTAAATTTACAACACTGTGAATCAATATTTAAACATTTCTGAAGGCAGCCCTTACAGGATCCACTGCTAAAATAATTTAAGGGAAGGCAGCCCAGGGGAGCATATGCATTAAGCTTCTGAAAATAGATGCATCACTTCACAGGTCAGCTCCACATGACCACACCCCCCTCATGAGACAGACTGGTCTCGGATTTGTACTCGTGTGTTAAGAGCTTTTGTGTGTAGGCTGATTGTTGACCAGAGTGTATCTTGGGTATTTTAGAGACTCCAAGCACAAACTGCAACAGGATAGGTCATTTGGATTTGACATTATTTAAGGTTAAGAATTTGTTTATCTCTCCTCTTTAATGTTGTTTTAATCAAATAAATGTACATGTAGATGCCCTACATTTTTATAAACGCATTCATGAGAATGCATCTGTATGTCATCACTGGATAAATCCTTCCTAAGAGTTTCAAAGAATTGTTAATCACAAGTGATTAAGTTGTGCTTTGACTACAGCAAGAGGACTTATGACAGCTAATCTATATTAAAACCTTTTCATGGAAGAATGCAGTTCCTGGAACTGCATCAGCGATGGTCACCTCCTGCCTCCCCAGAGATGATTCAACTGGCGATGATAACAACTGACCACAGTGGTGGGTCTATTTCAAAGACTGTTTAGTCCCTCTTTTCTCTCTGCCTTTCTGCCTCCCTGCCTCTTTTTCCTCCTCTTAAAGGGATATGCCATCGTTTGTTGAAATAGGGCTTATCACGGTCTCCCCTAGCTGTACATAGGTGGACCAACGCATTTTTTGTGCATGAATTGTTTTAGTCCGGTGCAACACCTGCAGTGTTGCCGCTAGTTAGCTTAGCGTAGTGAATGGAATCCTATGTTGCCGGTTAGCATGTTGTGAGTAAAAGTGAGCCAACAAAAGATATAAAAAACAACTTAATTACATGCACTGAGACAAAAAAAATGCGTTGGCCCACCTATCTACAGCTAGGGGAGACCGTGATAAGCCCTATTTCAACAAACGGTGGCATATCCCTTTAAAGGTTTCTTACACTGACGTCACTGTCCAGGTCCCAATCCTGCGATGCTGCAAACTTTGTGCCTTTTCATACCAGACTGACAAAGTCAGTTGACAGCTCCTCTGCATGACTTTAATAATACTTTAATCTATCTTAATCAAACAAATCCCAGGCTTCCCTCTGAGTATCTATCTATCTTAGTGAAATAGTCCCATAGCCAGAATCAACAACTTCTCATTTCCTCTCCCACAGATCTATCTGTCAGTGCTGATGTGTGTGCATGTTGGCACAGACTGTGTATTTGGATAATGACAACAGACTGGAGCTTTATGCATTCACAGCAACACGATAATTAATCTTACACTCCTGAACATTTGTTAGATTTGAATTTGCATTTCAATATTCGCCGTTCCGTTATTGTGGCTTTTTGTGATGTCACAAATATTCATATCCATATTGCATGTTGACAGTTATCTGTTCCTACAGTACTGGTGACCTCACTAAGACATTTCTGTCTTCACCGTTAATGGACTTACTAATCCATTGTAAAAAGCCCTATCAGTGTCTCACATGCCAATACAGGAGCCATGCCAAAATGAAAATACACAGCAGTCGAAAACCTTTATAGTTTTTCATACAGGGTCACACTTGAAATATCTTACACTAGTTGTCAGCTTCAGGGATTCATGTTAGTAAACTAACTTTACCAAGGATTTCATCAAGTCACTTATCTACAGTATAGTGGTCAATTGAAGGACATGATAATAAAATATAAAAGACACCGACAGAATAATCCTTAAAGCAATGTTTTTAAGGATGCTGCTTTAGTGTAACTGGAATGAACAGAATTATTTGAGGCCAGAAAACATTTATAACCCTGGCAGAGAAGCACAGCCAGGTCATAATATGCACTGCAGTAAATTCACAATGAAGAGACTTGAATACCCTATTGTTTAATGCGGCTAAAATGTATTTTCCACAGTAGCTGCTAATCCAGCAGGGTCTCCTCTGCCTTCCTGTCAAGATTTCGGCCTGGAATCATATTTATTAATAACAACATTGGTTGACTACAAAGACAAAAAGAAATAAAACTTGAATGTGTGTCAGTTGAGAGTTCAATAGAAGAAAACAGCTCTATC